>JAXIVJ010002429.1:0-35000 GCA_036785665.1 Chirona hameri
CTACTCCTACCAAGTTCTGCCTCAGTGACAGGGCCCATATCAACTACTTTTGCCCCCGGTTTGACTATACATTTGTCCCTCTTCCCACAGAATGTTCGCCTTAAGGGCCTTACCCTTGAGTCCCCAACCACTAAATGCTGAATCTGTTCCCTGTCACTTTCAGCTGCTGACTCTAACGCACTGAACCTATTTGCTATTGTAACCTGCTGATGTTCCCTGGGGCTGTACTGCCTGACTCTACCCTGCACTTTTGTCCATCCCTCCTGATCCCCTTCCCTCTTCCTCCTCCAGATTCTGCTACCACCCTCCATTACCCAGCACCCCTCCTCATCCTTACTGTCTGTGGCCCTAGCATTACTTTCCACAATGTTGAGTCTCCAGAAACGTGACCCTCCAACACACTTCCAAACCCCAGCCGCACTATCCACCTTTGCCTTATCCTCCTCCCTTATGCCCCTATCAGAACTACCACTGGTCCCTGATCCTGTAGGCTCCTTTTCTGACCCCCTAACCACGATCTGCGCATACGTTCCTTGGTCAGGAGCTACACCCTCCTGCGGCTCATCTCTACACCTACACTTACTTAACTGCGCCTCAAGCTCCGCTACTCTAGCCTGGAGGGCCTCTAGCTCTGCTACCTTCGCCTGCATCCTAGTCATGCTCATTTGAATACACTAGTAACTTAGGTATATAACTTAGGTACTATGCACTTTTCAATACTTTACTAACTTAACTTAACTTTGTTTGTTTTTTTGTTTGTTTTTTCTTCTTCTAAACCTTAACTAGATCTAGGTAAAGCTAGTGACACAAATCAGCTATGAGTGCACCTAATACTAGACTAAATATCTAATCCTTAAATAAACTGAATACTAAATACACCTTAATTATCCCTAATTTTCTAAATATCTACTTATCCAACCCTGCAACTAATAACACAAAAATAAGACTAAGACAATTTTGGCGCACACAAGCTAGAATGAAAAGTCCTTTAAAATGCAAGTAAGAGGTAACAGTTAACTATGAATGCTTAAAAATAATACTTAAACGATCCACAAAACTAAATATCTAATCCTTATATCTAAATATAATGTGGTTCCTCAAAAAATACACAAGACAACAGAGCTATCCAACAGCTACTTAGCTTGGCTAAAGCAGGGCGCCGTGATGCCCGAGGGCGCCGTTTTCTAAGGCAGGGGGCTTCAGCCCCTACGCCCCCTGGATCCGCCACTGCATAGTCATGTCCTTGGATTTTCCTTACCTCCCCTAAAAAATGTCCTGGGGGCTGTTACAAGATAGGACGAACGCCATACAAGCATACAGTCACTATAAGCCCTATAACTCAATATAAAAATCACGAATAGACTCAAAACTCAGCATGCCGGTGGAAAAAGGTCGTCTGCAGTTTTTACAAAAAGCCCATGTGTGACATCTAAATTTAGAGTTTGTAGAGTCCGTCAAACTTTTCGGTCACTTACAATCCAATAACTCAGACTAAAACTAACTAATAAAATCCAAACTCGACACAAAGGTGAAGAAAGGTCGTCTGAAGCTTCACACAAAGCGTCCATGTGTGAAACTAAAATTAGAGCTTGTAGAGGACTCTAAACTGTACGGTATCCTCTCTTGTGTTAGCTCATAGTGACTTAAATCCCATTAACTCAAAAAGAAACTCACGAATGAACTCCAACCTCGGCACAGAGGTGAACACAGGTCGTCTGAAGCTTCCCTTAAAGTGCCGATGTGTTACATCTAAAATTAGATCTTGTAGATGCCTTCAAACTTTAGGGTACCCGTCTCTTGTGTTAAAAGTAGTCACTTTAATCACAATAACTCAAAAAGAAACTCACGAATGAACTCGAATCTCAGCACACAGGTGAACACAGGCCCTCTGAAACTTCCCTAAAATAGCCCAAGTGTGGCATCTAAAATTAGAGCTAAGAGAGACTTCCAAACTTCTCGGCGAATTACCACATCTGTTGTGGTTACACCTGTTCACTGAAAACGCAATAACTCACAAAGAAACTCACGAATGAACTCCAATCTCGGCACAACGGTGAACACATGTCTGAAGCTTCCCTAAAATAACCCAAGTGTGACATCTAAAATTATATTTTGTAGAGGCCTCCAAACTTTACGGTACCCGTCTCTTGTGTTAACACGTAGTTACCAAAATCCCAATAACTCAAAAGGAAACTCACGAATGAGCTCCAATCTCGGTACACAGGTGAACACAGGCCCTCTGAAACTTCCCTAAAATAGCCCAAGTGTGACATCTAAAATTAGATCTTGTAGAGGCCTCCAAACTTTACGGTACCGTCTCTTGTGTTAACACGTAGTCACTAAGATCCCAATAACTCAAAAAGAAACTCACGAATGAACTCCAACCTCGGCACAGAGGTGAACACAGGTCGTCTGAAGCTTCCCTTAAAGTGCCGATGTGTGACATCTAAAATTAAATCTTGTAGATGCCTTCAAACTTTACGGTACCCGTCTCTTGTGTTAACACGTAGTCACTAAAATCCCAATAACTCAAAAAGAAAGTCACGAATGAACTCCAACCTCGGCACACAGGTGCACACAGGTCCTCTGAAACTTCCCTAAAATAGCCCAAGTGTGACATCTAAAATTAGATCTTGTAGAGGCCTCCAAACTTTACGGTACCCGTCTCTTGTGTTAACACGTAGTCACTAAAATCCCAATAACTAAAAAAGAAAATCACGAATGAACTCCAAATTTAGCAGACAGGTGTACACATATCATCTAACCTGTGTGCACCTGTGTGCCGAGTTTGGAGTTCATTCGTGAGTTTCTTTTTGAGTTATTGGGATTTTAGTAACTACGTGTTAACACAAGAGACGGGTACCGTAAAGTTTGGAGGCTTCTACAAGATCTAATTTTAGATGTCACACTTGGGCTATTTTAGGGAAGCTTCAGACGACCTGTGTACACCTCTGTACCTCTGTTCACCTCTGCACACATGAAATAGTTCACCTTCGGAAAATTGTTCAGAACACGATTTTATTATATTTTTAATACAGTTTCTTTTTTTCTTTTCAAAAATGGTGCTACATCGCGCCAATTCAGGACAGAAGGTCGTAAATTATTAATGTTATGGTGTGCGTTATTGGTCTGCGCATGCTCCATGCAGTGCTGGCACTCTCAGACGGTACGGTTTATCATATATGCGCCGCATTCCTTCGCCAAAAAGTCAAATATCTTCGGCTGGAGAGTCTTTTCAGCCAAGAAAAGTTGCAGATAAGGATTTCTCAACACGGGCTACAAAACTGCTATTTCAGTTCAAAATCCCATGTTGAAGGTGAACTATTTCCTTTAAAGGAAATAGTTCACCTTCGGAAAAATTTCAGAGCATGATTTTATTATATTTTGTAATACAGTTTCTTTTTTCTTTTCAAAAATGGTCCTACATCGCGCCAATTCAGGACAGAAGGTCGTAAATTATTAATGTTATGGTGTGCGTTATTGGTCTGCGCATGCTCAATGCAGTGCTGGCACTGTCAGACGGTACGGTACATCATATATGCGCCGCATTCCTTCGCCAAAAAGTCAAATATCTTCGGCTGGAGAGTCTTTTCAGCCAAGAAAAGTTGCAGATAAGGATTTCTCAACATGGGCTACAAAACTGCTATTTCAGTTCAAAATCCCATGTTGAAGGTGAACTATTTCCTTTAACCCTGTACGCCGTAGGAAATCGGCTAGGTTAGGTGAAAAAATGGTCGAGAAAATTCTACGATCTTTCTTTTTAGGGTAGTTTTGTTGTTATGCACCGCCTCCCGGTGAATGGGCAAATTCTGTTTTACCTATATGTATGTTTACGGTCAGAGTTTGCATTCCGATAAAATGTTAATAAATATATAATTATCACTATAACTAATTTCATTTTGAATAACAAAATAGGGCGCACTAGCGCGCACGGTTTGACCTCCAGAGGTCAACGAAATGTCACCACCCGGTGTACAGCCTAGTGTTTTCGTTTACAGTTCGATTGACTCGCAATAGGCCTCAAGGGGATCGCCGTCACGCCAGGTTTCGTCACGGTCAAGAAAATGTCACACAGAGGTCAAAGGTCATGGAGACGAATACAATATTTTAAAGCCGGTGTACAGCCCAGTCTTTTCTTTTACAGATCGATTTGCAAGTATTTGTTAAAGGATATAGTTCACCTGCAACATTAGTTTTAAACTGAGATAGCAGTTTTGTAGCCCATGTTGGGAAACCCCTATCTGCAAGTTTTCTTGACAGAAAAGACTCTCCAGCCGAATATATTATGTTTTGGGCGAAGGAATGCGGTGCTGGCGAAAGAATGTTGTACTGGTTCTAGCCCGGGCAGAGGCTATACCATCAGCCAATCAGCTTGCAGCTGGTCGCTGCAAGCGAATTGCCGGCCGCCGGTTGGCACATCTCCAATGCGAGTCTATCTTTACGCGACTACTTTCGAATCTGATTGGCTGAAGACTGGTTATTGATTCAACGTTTTGGGAACGATTCAATCATGATTCATTTTGGAATCTGAATGATTCAATCACCGTCCGATTCGCGGATACAATTTTGAGAATTGATTCTTTCCGATTCAAAGAATCAAAAAAAAAAATTGAATCGATTCACGTTTGATTCAACATTTAAATATATGTTATGAATGTATGTCAAATCAATACAAATGGAAACATACATATACATGATCACTAAAACATTGTCACAGCAATATTATTTCAGTATAAAGAATGTAGCCACTGGGACTGCATATATTTGCACAATTTACCAGTGTACTTGAACCGTTAAGAATCGTTAAATCTTTTAATTCAATCAGCCTTGATTTGACGCGGGTTTTGATTCAATCATGATTCATGAATCAAAAGATTTGGTGGTGAATCAATTATCTTTCGATTCAAGGAATGTTGATTGAACAATTCCAATCGATTCAATCAGTGTCGAATCAATAACCAGTCTGAATTTGGCTGAACCATTTTTTTTTTACATTCGCGTGACGTCAGGACTCTGACTCGGAGAGCATGCATATAGTTTTGATAAACAATACAAATTTACGGCCTTCTGTCCTGAATCGGCGCGATATAAGGCCATTTTTGACAATATAAAAAGAAATTGTATTAAAAATATAATCGAATCGTGTTTGGTAACAATTTTCCAAGGTTCCTTTAATTTTTTTTTTAACAATCACATGATTTTCCATTAGCATAAAGCATACAAACGTCGATTGCAAACTTTCTGCTGACTAACATTTACTTTGTTTGGTTTACGATCTTCTTTACAATCGGTAATTCAGAGGTGGTGGGTGCATGTTTGTGAAGTAGCTTTTGCGAGGTTTGCAATATTTCCCTGCGTTTGTAATTGCAAACATTTGTAACTACTACTACCTTGTTTGTGAAATTGGCCTCTGCAGGTGAATCAATATTTTGGTATTCAAGGAATTTTGATTGAACGATTGCAATCGATTCAATCAGTGTCGAATCGATGATCACAGTCTGTCTGCCTCCTAGGAACTAATTGACTGGGTCCATCGGGCCCGGGGCGCGCACCAACCAACCACACAACAACGTGTTCCTCCCGCCGATCCACCACTGCAGCGCAGCCTTTCAGTAGCTGCCCATACCGCCTCGGTCACGGGACCACCTCAGACACGTGACATCGCGGTCACGTGACCACCGACTGTCGTTGGTTATGTGCAGCTGGTGGAAGTTCTCCATTCGGCAACACACACGTCAACTCGGCCCAGACACCCCACGTCAGCACACCCGACGCACGGAGGCATTCAGTAGCTGTCCATAACCCCACGATCTACCCCGCAGCCAATGTTGTCACGTGATCTCAACTACAAGAGGTTATGGGCATCTACTGTTCCTTGCTGGTTGGGAGGAAGCACAGGCGCCATATCGGCTTTAGAAGCTGGAAGTGTCCCCACGGCCCTATACGGTACGGTACTAAGGGTGGTAGGTTATTTCCCAACCCCTTAAAAGATAGCCCCATCCTTCCTCTTCCCTAATCTGGTTCCGTGTTTACTCTAGCCACACGGGAAGTTGGTACTAAGGCTGCCCGAAAAAGACACTTCGGGCAAAAAATAGTAACTTGTACATGTTGGCTCTAAAAGTTGTTTTTGAGTAGGTGAACTGATTTTTTGGGTAGATCTTAATTTCTTTGTAGCCTACTTTCACCTATCATGTCCAATTTGCAGCTACTCCGGCAGTGCAAGTTGGTCTTAGGCCAAAAAATGATGTAAGGAGATTCTGCATACACCATAAAACTTATATTCCAGTAACCTCTTACTGAATATATTCAATATTCGATGACGCAGTCACTGTAAACGAAAATGAAATGCCCGTCTACTCACTGCAAGCAGCACAACTTGTTATGCTGTTGTTGTTGTTTATGTTCGTCCTGTTCAGCATCGTTCTTGGCGAATATCCCCGGCAGCACAGCTGAGTTGGATTTGTACTTTATTTACTTATTTATCCTGTGGACAACACGGACACTCCCGGTCCTCGTTTCACTAAGTGTCCACTCACACCACACGGTCCTCGCTTCACTAAGTGTCCACTCACAACACACACCTCACCGATCTCACCTTAATAAGCACCGTCCACAGGGTTTACCGATCGACCGAGGGTCTACCGGTCGACCAAGGGTCTACCGATCGACCGAGGGTCTACCGATCGACCAAAGTCAAGAACACCAGCATCATATCCGCGCTCTGGCATCTCAGGCTTGCACCCACATCACAAGCCTGCCATTGCTAAGCACGGCGAAGCATCGCCGTGTTCTCGCCCGTTCATTCTCGCCTCTGAGACGTAATTTGAGACCGGCCTGGCCGTGCGAAGACAGCCCGCTCCCGCGCAGGCGCAGTACGCTCCAGTGACGTCACGACCTCACCAGTGACGTCATCGAGCTCCTTCCCCGCGTTTCAGCATCGCGCGCCGCCAAGCAGACACCTTCACTCGGCGGCGACACCACCACCTGGCCCGACTGCCCGACTAAACCCGGCCCGACTGGCATCATACCGCATTCCGTGCCGTCCCGGAAAATCATTTGATAACGTCATTGGAGTCCACACTGCCAGGTCACCACTCGCCGGCGCAGATCAAGACGCCAGTGGTGACTTGATCATACCATCAAACCATGATACCATGATAGCACGGCGATCAGGCTTACAGTCCTGTAGCCGCCGCAGGCTCCTAAGGCGCTCTCACACACTCGTTTTGTCTCTTTTGCGAGGCAGAGTTCACGCACACATCACGCGTACATCACACAATCACACCATATACTGAAGACAGCCAGTCAGACAAACCAATCAGCGTCCGCCTTAATGGCAGCCCGAAACTGATCCAAAGAGCAGGCAGACTCAACGGGGTGTCGGCGCAAGCTGGACGTCACTCTATAGCATACTGACACGGGAGCAACCGGCTCCACCGCTTCCCGAAGAGGTGGACTGGCCGCGGTGGAGTAGCTAGTGTGATTGAAGCGTCTACCGAATCGTAGACACCTCAAACGCAACGCGTCACACCGCACAGACGTATTGCAAATGAGACTCGGGAGTCCGACATATCCCAGGCCGAGACTGGGTGATCTCTGGGTACGCGGAGCCCGCTCTGGGGTAGAACGCGACATCCTCATCGGTGTTTTCGGACACATATGGAGGGTCCCGGCTTCACCGAAACTTTCCAGAACTCTGCGCTGAAATTTTCACCAAATTTCTCCGGCACTCCTGTATACCGTTATTGTCTGACCGTAGAATCACTCACTCATCGAACACCTCATCGAACACTTCAGCGTTCACCATTCACCACTTCATCGCGCACTTTAAGCTCATGGCTCCCACTCGGCTCCCACTCGGCTCCCACTCAGCTAATTAGCAACTTTGCATCCTCATACAGAAAGGTAGTCCGCAGATTTCTAGAAAGTGTCAATACGTGACACTAAAAAATACAGCCCTCAGAGGCCGTCAAGTTTTCCACTTATTTGCAATAATTCACATTCACCAAATTGGTGGAACACGTCAATTTAAACAAAACTTACCGAAAATGTACAACATCACGTGGTGCATCTGAAAATCATAGTGCCTATTCATGACATTTCCAAATTTGATCTCCAGAGCCCCTCAAACCTGAAAAATGACCCCCTCTCCCATGTTAACATGCAGTCATTCAGAAGACAATAAGTAAAAAAGAAACGCATTTATTAGCTAGCAACGTTGCATCCTCATACACAAAGGTAGTCCACAGATTTTCAGAAAGTGTCATTACGTGACACTGAAAAATACAGCTCACAGAGGCCGTCAAGTTTTCAACTTATTTTCAACCATTCACATTCAGCAAATTGGTGGAACACGCCGATTTAAACGAAACTTACGGACATTGTACAACACCACGCGGTGCATCTGAAAATCATAGTGCCTATTCATGACATTTCCAAATTTGACCTCCAGAGCCCCTCAAACCTAAAAAATGACCCCTTCTCCCATGTTAACATGCAGTCATACAGAAGACAATAAGTGAAAAAGAAACGCACAAATTAGCTAGAAACTTAGGATCCTCCTATATAAAGGATGTCCGCAGATTTCCAGAAAGTGTCAATACGTGACACTCAAACGCATTTTCCCCAGAGGCTGTCAGACATTCAGCGTCCTTGCATTATCGATATGAAAAACAACAAAACTTCATTTCGTTATCGATATGAAAAACTACACATTCACATTCGCCGAATTGGTGGAACACGCCGATTTAAATGAAACTTACGGACATTGTACACACCACGCGGTGCATCTGAAAATCATAGTGCCTATCATAGTGAAAATCATAGTGCCTAAAAAAGAAACGCACATATTAGCTAGCGACTTTGCATCCTCACACATAAAGGTTGTCCGCATATACCCAGAAAGTGTCAATACGTGACACTCAAACATATTTTCCCAGAGACTCTCAGACATTCAACTTCCTTTCATTATCGATATGCAAAACTACACAACTTCATTTCATTATCGATATGAAAAAATACACATTCACATTCGCCGAATTGGTAAAACACGCCGATTTAAACAAAACTTACGGACATTGTACAACACCACGTGTTGCATCTGAAAATCATAGTGGCTATTCATGATATTTCCAAATTTGGCGTCCAGAGCCACTCAAAGCTAAAAAAATACCCCCTATCCCATGTTAACATGCAGTCATACAGAAGACAATAAGTGAAAAAGAAACGCACAAATTAGCTAGAGACTTAGGATCCTCCTACATAAAGGATGTCCGCAGATTTCCAGAAAGTGTCAATACGTGACGCTCAAACGCATTTTCCCCAGAGGCTGTCAGACATTCAGCGTCCTTGCATTATCGATATGCAAAACTACACAACTTCATTTCATTATCGATATGGAAAAATAAACATTCACCTTCGCCGAATTGGTGAAACACGCCGATTTAAACGAAACTTACGGACATTGTACAGCCCCACGCGTTACATCTGAAAATCATAGTGCCTATTCATGACATTTCCAAATTTAACCTCCAGAGCCCCTAAAACCTAAAAAATGACCCCCTCTCCTATGTTAACATACAGTCATTCAGAAGACAATAAATGAAAAAAACGCACATATTACCTAGCCACTTTCCATCCTCATAGAGAAAGGTTGTCCGCAGATTTCGAGAAAGTGTCAATACGTGACACTCAAACATATTTTCCCCAGAGACTGTCAGACATTAAACGTCCTTTCATTATCGATATGCAAAACTACACAACATCATTTCATTATCGATATGGAAAAATACACATTCACATTCGCCGAATTGGTGGAACACGCCGATTTAAACGAAACTTACGGACATTGTACAACACAACGCGGTGCAGCTGAAAATGATAGTGCCTATTCATGACATTTCCAAATTTGACCTCCAGAGCCCCTCAAAGCTAAAAAATTACCCCCTATCCCATGTTAACATGCAGTCATACAGAAGACAATAAGTGAAAAAGAAACGCACAAATTAGCTAGAGACTGCATCCTGATATATAAAGGTTGTCCGCAGATTTCCAGATAGTGTCAAAATGTGACACTCAACAATACGTTTTGTTTAAATCGGCGTGTTCCACCAATTTGCTGAATGTGAATGATTGAAAATAAGTGGAAAACTTGACGGCCTCTGAGGGCTGTATTTTTTAGTGTCACGTATTGACACTTTCTGGAAATCTGCAGACATCCTTTCTGTATGAGGATGCACAGTTACTAAGTAATATGTGCGTTTATTTTTCACTTATTGTCTTCTGAATAACTGCATGTTAACATGGGAGAGGGGGTCATTTTTTAGGTTTGAGGGGCTCTAGAGGTCAAATTTGGAAATGTCATGAATAGGCACTATCATTTTCAGCTGCACCGCATGGTGTTGTACATTGTCCGTAAGTTTTGTTTAAATCGGCGTGTTCCACCAATTCGGCGAATGTGAATGTGTATTTTTCCATATCGATAATGAAAGGAAGTTGAACGTCTGACATCCTTTGGGGAAAATACGTTTGAATGTCACGTAATGACACTTTCTGTAAATCTGCGGACTACCTTTGTGTATGAGGATGCAAAGTTGCTAGCTAATATGTGCGTTTCTTTTTTACTTATTGTCTTCTGAATAACTGCATGTTAACATGGGAGAGGGGGTCATTTTTCAGGTTTGAGGGGCTCTGGAGGTCAAATTTTGAAATGTCATGAATAGGCACTATGATTTTCAGATGCACCACGTGATGTTGTACATTTTCGGTAAGTTTTGTTTAAATCGGCGTGTTCCACCAATTTGGTGAATGTGAATTATTGCAAATAAGTGGAAAACTTGACGGCCTCTGAGGGCTGTATTTTTGAGTGTCACGTATTGACACTTTCTGGAAATCTGTGGACTACCTTTCTGTATGAGGATGCAAAGTTGCTAAGTAATATGTGCGTTTCTTTTTCACTTATTGTCTTCTGAATGACTGCATGTTAACTTGGGAGAGGGGGTCATTTTTTTGGTTTGAGGGGCCTGGAGGTCAAATTTGGAAATGTCATGAATAGGCACTATGATTTTCAGATGCACCGCGTGGTGTTGTACAATGTCCGTAAGTTTCGTTTAAATCGGCGTGTTCCACCAATTCGGCGAATGTGAATGTGTAGTTTTTCATATCGATAACGAAATGAAGTTTTGTTGTTTTTCATATCGATAATGCAAGGACGCTGAATGTCTGACAGCCTCTGGGGAAAATGCGTTTGAGTGTCACGTATTGACACTTTCTGGAAATCTGCGGACATCCTTTATGTATGAGGATCCTAAGTCTCTAGCTAATTTGTGCGTTTCTTTTTCACTTATTGTCTTCTGTATGACTGCATGTTAACTTGGGATAGGGGGTATTTTTTTCTAGCTTTGAGTGGCTCTGGACGCCAAATTTGGAAATGTCATGAATAGGCACTATGATTTTTAGATGCAACACGTGGTGTTGTACAATGTCCGTAAGTTTTGTTTAAATCGGCGTGTTCTACCAATTCGGCGAATGTGAATGTGTATTTTTTCATATCGATAATGAAATGAAGTTGTGTAGTTTTGCATATCGATAATGAAAGGAAGTTGAATGTCTGCGAGTCTCTGGGGAAAATATGTTTGAGTGTCACGCATTGACACTTTCTGGGTATATGCGGACAACCTTTATGTGTGAGGATGCAAAGTCGCTAGCTAATATGTGCGTTTCTGTTTTACTTATTGTCTTCTGAATGACTGCATGTTAACATGGGAGATGGGGTCATTTTTTAGGTTTGAGGGGCTCTGGAGGTCAAATTTGGAAATGTCATGAATAGGCACTATGATTTTCAAACGCACCGAGTATTGTTGTACAATGTCTGTAAGTTTCGTTTAAATCGGCGTGTTCCCCAATTTGCTGAATGTGAATGATTGAAAATAAGTGGAAAACTTGACGGCCTTAGTGGGCTATATTTTTTAGTGTCACGTATTGAGACTTTCTGGAAATCTGCGGACAACCTTTCGGTATGGGGATGCAAAGTCGCTAGCTAATATGTGCGTTTCTTTTTTACTTATTGTCTTCTGAATGACTGCATGTTAACATGGGAGAGGGAGTCATTATTTAGCTTTGAGGGGCTCTGGAGGTCAAATTTGGAAATGTCATGAATAGGCACTATGATTTTCAGATGTACCGCGTGGTGTTGTACAATATCCATAAGTTTCGTTTAAATTGGCGTGTTCCACCAATTTGGTGAATGTGAATGATTGAAAATAAGTGAAAACTTGACGGCCTCTGAGGGGTGTATTTTTGAGTGTCACGTATTGTCACTTTCTGAAAATCTGCGGACAACCTTTCTTTATGAGGATGCAAAGTCTCGGGTTAATTTGTGCGTTTTTTTTTTACTTATTGGCTCCTGAATGACAGCAGGTTAACATGGGAGAGGGGGCAATTTTTGCAGGTGTTAGGGGCTCTTACTCGATAACCTTTGAGTGTCATGAATAGTGACCTATATATTCTGAAAGAGCATGTTTTTCTCTATTTGTTTGCATAGTTTCATTGAATTTGGTGGGTTCTGGTGAATGTGTCATTTGAATGTGAATATGAATATCATGAAACGTGATGTACTTCAACTTCCATTACATTAACTTCCGTTACATGGCTAACTTCCGTTACATCCCAACTGGTAATGATAGTCGACTTGTTTTAAGGTCAGCCTTGGAATATTTTCGTCTTTCATTTCCCGATCCCCGGGTGGTTCGCCATCTAGAGGCTAACACAATCAGCTGAAGTTGTTGCAGCAGTTGGCCGCCAGGGGCCGCTAGTGAGCCAGGGTGTTATGACGTCGCAAGCAAATTTTATCAGTTAAATATTTAACGCTAAGTATTTATTTATTTATAAATAAATAAATTAATAAATGTTTAGTGGTACCATTTGCTTGCGACGTCATAACACCTGGCTCACTAGCAGTCCCTGGCGGCCAACTGCTGCAACAATTCCAACTGATAGTGCTAGCCGATCTTCTGCGCAATATAATTTCTGCGCAATAGATGTCGACACAAAATTGTGCCATATATTTGGCAGCACAAAGGATTTCCCTGTTATTAAAACAAATCATATGACGTCACCAACCCAACTATCCGCTTAAAACTAAAAGTTGAATATCTTCCAAGATACGCATTTTTTTTTCGGAAAAAAGTTCACGAACATGTTCAGCTGATCTCACCTGACATGTAGACATACAATTAAGTGTGATTCGACAACTTTAAAAAAGGTGGGACAGTCCCTTTAAAGAAAATAGTTCACCTTCAACATGGGTTTTGAACTGAAATAGCAGTTTTGTAGCCCGTGTTGAGAAATCCTTATCTGGAACTTTTCTTGGCTGAAAAGACTCTCCAGCCCAAAGATATTTGACTTCTTGGCGAAGGAATACGGCGCATATATGATGTACCGTACCGTCTGAGAGTGCCAGCACTGGTCTGAGCATGCGCAGACCAAGAACGCACACCATAAAATCAATAATTTACAACCTTCTGTCCTGAATTGGCGCGATGTAGGACCATTTTTAAAAAGAAAAAAAGAAACTGTATTAAAAACTATAATAAAATCGTGTTCTGAAAAAAAAATTCCGAAGGTGAACTATTTCCTTTAAGTAAAGGGACATTTAGTCAATAGTAAAAAGTAAAAAGTCCTTAAAGTCGGCGGGTGATAGTGCCAGAAAAGGCGGGTGATAGTGCTCAAAGAAGTCCACGAAGTCGACGTGGAAAAAAGTCAACGGTGAAAAAGTCAAACTGATAAAAAGTCAATTGACGAAAATTCAACAGGGTAAACAGTCAACTGTCAAAAAGTCGACATGGAAAAAAGTCGATGGACCAGAAGTCAAACGGATAAATAGTCAAATGACAAAAAGTCAACAGACAAAAATCGACAGGGGAAAAAATCGACTGACCAAAAGTGAAACGGATAAAAAGTCAAGTGGCAAAAAGTCAACAGGGTAAAAAGTCAACAGACGAAAAGGCAAAAGGGTAAAAAGTCAAAAAATAAAAAGTAAACGGACGGAAAGTCAAGGGGTAAAAAGTCGACGTCGCTAAAAGTGAAAAGACGAAAAGTCGAAATGGCAAAAAGTCGAAGGATAAAAAGTCGAAATGGTAAAAAGTCAACGTCGCTAAAAAAGATGAAAAGTAGAAATGGTAAAAAGCCAACGTCGCTAAAAGTCGAAAGATGAAAAGTAAAAAACGTAAAAAGTCCAGATGGAAAAAATAAATACGTAAAAAGTCAAATAGCAAAAATTCGACGTCGATACAAGTCGACAGATGAAGAGTAAACAGGTAAAAAGTCGAAATGGCAAAAAGTCAATGACAATCAGTTCATTTGGCCCATTGCATTTTCGTCTCTTGACTTCCCGTTCATTCAATTATTTTCTTTGGACTATCCGACTATTAACGCGGAAGTCGCGTTTTTACCTCCACAACGTAAGTACATATGTATCGATTACCTACCTACAGTTGAAAAAATGAGATTAGTCGCTTATGCTTTTGACAGTTGATTGTGGTGTGACCCATTTATTAACGTGTTCAAACATTGACAAAAAAATTAGTACTTCATGTCTTATGTATTTATGTAGATATGTCATATATGGTTCACATCATAACTGAAGATCGGACTCAGCAGTACCGCATCCAACGGTACCTATCCCTAAGCAAGTTGTCAACGTTTCTTTGTTGGTTGAACTCTTCAAAGCTTCCTTCCTTAGGCAATGCTTCAACAATACATTGATATATCTTACACTTTGATCGTATATGTAAGTTCTCGTGATAAACGATAACGTTACCGAGGGCCTGCAAATTTAAGTTAACTTGTATTATCTCCTGTTCAATAGTTATGCACAAAATACAATATGGCAATTGCTATTAGTCGGAAAGTGTGCCGACTAATGGCATCACCCTTAAAGTGAATGTTTCACCTTTCTGAAAGTTGTCAAATATACGCTGGTTGTAGTCTAAAATATGCAGTAAGTGCCGCTGAAAACGATGGTGATGTTTTTTTATCGCGAAAAGTTACTTAACTTGACACAAATTAAGGTTTTAAATTTGGGATGATGACGTCATTAGTGAGCTATAGACCGCCGCTGATTGGCTGACAAAGTGGGATTGGCTGAAAAAGTGGCTGTCAGCCAATCAGCGGTGGCACTAGCCTGGACCCAATTTTGCAAATTGGAAATTAGATTGCTTAAAAACGGCTAAGTTTTTGGGAAAATGACCTTAGTATTTTCGACATTTCAATAACGGCCAAAGATAATGGCTATCTCAGTTCAAAACCAATACAAAGGTGAAACTTTTTTCCGATTGACGATGATTTCCGATAGCTATGCGACTTTTTACGATTTTACTTTTGGCGTGTTTACTTTTTGTCATGTTGACTTTTTACCTCTTCGACTTTTTACCTTTTCGACTTTTTACCTTTCGACTTTTTATCTCTCGACTTTTTATCTTTCGATTTTTTATCTTGCGATTTTTATCTTTCGACTTTTTATCTTTCGACTTTTTATCTTTCGACTTTTTATCTTTCGACTTTGTATCTTCCGACTTTTATCTTTCGACTTTTATCTATACGACTTTTAACTATTCGACTTTTAACGTGTTGACTTTTTGCCGTGTTGACTTTTACCTTTTCGACTTTTTTCTTTCGACTTTTAGCGATGTCGACTTTTTACCCCTTGACTTTTCGTCCCTTGACTTTCTGTCCGTTTACTTTTTATCTTTTGACTTTTTACCCTGGAATCTGCGCTCTGGGGGGGGGGGGGGGGGGGGAGGCGGTCGCTATCCGGGGGCGGTCACACTCTGGCACGGTCGCTCTCTGGCGCGGTAGGAGGAAAACCCCGCCGTTTCCGGCACACCATCTGGCATTCCGGCACACCATCTGGCATCGCGTCAGTTAGCAATCAGCTCGTTATCTAAACACCTCAGGCGAGGACGGGATCAGATGACAACCAATTAGCAGTCGTCGAGGTGTGAATGGACCTGACTTGTATACGATTCAACTCTGATTGAGTCGCGACTCATGAATCTGTGGGAGAATTTACCGTCGCCTTCACCCGCCTACTTTCAACCTCCGCCATGCACAGCTGTGACCTGCGTGTCGGAGGGTTCAGCTTCGGAGAGAGCTCGGCGCTGGTGTGACCAGCGTGTCGGAGGGTTCAGCTTGGGAGAGAGCTCGGCGCTGGTGTGACCAGCGTGTCGGAGGGTTCAGCTTCGGAGAGAGCTCGGCGCTGGTGTGACCAGCGTGTCGGAGGGTTCAGCTTGGGAGAGAGCTCGGCGCTGGTGTGACCGGCGTGTCGTTCGGAGAGAGCTCGGCGCTGGGTACTCCGCGTACCGTTTGCTTTGAGCGCTCGTAACTAGATCGGTTTGCCAGCCGACTGCCACTCGGTTTTTACCCTTTTGCCTTTTCGTCTGTTGACTTTTTACCCTGTTGACTTTTTGTCACTTGACGTTTTATCCGTTTGACTTTTGGTCCGTCGACTTTTTCCATGTCGACTTTTTGACAGTTGACTTTTTACCCTGTTGAGTTTTCGTCAATTTACTTTTTATCCGTTTGACTTTTTTCACCGTTGACTTTTTTCCACGTCGACTTTTTACCCGCCGACTTTTAGGACTTTACTTTTTACTATTGAGTCCCTTTACTTAAAGGGACTGTCCCACCTTTTTGAAAGTTGTCGAATCACACTTAATTGTATGTATACATGTCCGGCGAGGTCAGTTAAACATGTTCGTGAACTTTTTTTTCAGAAAAAATTGCGTATCTTGGAAGATATTCATCTTTTAGTTTTAAGCGGAAAGTTGGGTTGGTGACGTCATATGATTTGTTTTAATAACAGGGAAATCTTTTGCGCTGCCAAATGTATGGCACAATATTTTTGTCGACATCTATTGCGCAGACATTATATTGCGCAGAAGATTGGCTAGCACTATCAGCTGGAGTTGTTGCAATAGTTGGCCGCCAGGGACCGCTAGTGAGCCAGGTGTTATGACGTCGCAAGCAAATGGTACCACTAAATATTGATCGATTTATTTATTTATAAATAAATACATATTTAGCGTTAAATATTTAACTGATATCATTTGCTTGCGACGTCATAACACTCTGGCTCACTAGCGGTCCCTGGCGGCCAACTGCTGCAACAACTTCAGCTGATAGTGCTAGCCTCTAGATTGCGAACCACCCGGGGATCGGGAAATGAAAGACGAAAATATTCCAAAGCTGACCTTAAAACAAGTCGACTATCATTACCAGTGGCCTTTCTCATAAATAATTTTTACAATCCTACTACTGTAGTAGAATTGTAGTTTCAAGTTTACTACTTACTACTGTCGCGTGTTTCACAAAGCGTAGTACATTGTACTGTTGCAGGTTAGTAACTTTGTCAAGGTTAGTAACAGCTAGGAGTGAGTCACTTCAAGACAAATGAAGTATTATTACTGTTCCCTCGCATAGAATGTGCGTGAAGAGCATTTTTTCTGATAGAGCCAGACAGCAGGATTTTATCAAGCAGCTATTTGCCGTATTTAAACTACGCCTGCCACCTTGCGTTTGAAAAGAAAGCTGAGCTTGTGAACTCGCCGTTGCATAATGTAAACAAAACATTCCGATTGCCATCTTTGCGTGTGTCGGGCGGTTGGTTACGTTGTGGTAGTGTATTGCTACCGAATTTAGAAACCTGAAGACGGTGCCAGAGCGTCAATACAAAGTAAGTAATATCGGTTAATTAAAACTCGGCTTGTGATTACCCTTTCACTAGTTTGGCAACTTCCAAACGTTATAGACCTATAGATGGGCGGATGCTGGGTCACCTGCGTTTGGGTTGCAGGTACACTTTATGGTAAAATAAAAACACATTTTGCTTTTTGTGTATGGCTGTTTTGTAATAAATACTAGGAATATAATGTTAAGTTATTTATTTTGTGTAATCAGTAGCGTCTGAAGGTATTCTTAGTTTATTTAGTGAATATCATTTTACATTTGTGTTGGGTATGTTTGGTAGTGTTAACTGTTGAACAAGTATCACACATGTTCCAAATCATGCCAAGTTATGTTTTAATAGGAATGCTTATCAGTAGAACGTTTTACAGGGGCATTCTCGTACAGACTTACACAATATTTAGATTCAGGCAATGCAATGAATATAGCACTGCCCAGACTGGTTATTGATTCAACTTTTTTGGAACAATTCAATCATGATTCATTTTGGAATCTTAATGATTCAATCACCGCTCGATTCACAGATACAATTTTGAAAATTGATTCTTTCAGATTCAAAGAATCAAAATAAATATTGCAATCAATTCACGTTTGATTCAACATGTGATGAATGTATGTCAAATCAATAAAATGGAAACACATGTATATTATCACTAAAGCATTGTTACAGCAATACTATTTCAGTATAAATGAATGTAGCCACTGGGACTGCATATATTTGCACAATTTACTAGTGTACTTAAACCGTTAAGAATCGTTAAATCTTTTGATTCAATCAGCCTTGATTTGATGTGGGTTTTGATTCAATCACGATTCATGAATCAAAAGATCTGGAGGTGAATCAATTATCTTTTGATTCAAGGAATTTTGATTGAACGATTCCAATTGATTCAATCAGTGTCAAATCAATAACCAGTCTGGCACTGCCTATGTAAATATTTATTGTTTTATAGCTAATGATACCTTAGGTGGCAAAACAAAAGCGATTTTAAAAAAAAATGAAGTCATCAATTACATAAATAGTTTGCTTGTTTGTTAAACAGTTCATAAACAGTATTTGTTTTTACAGATATTTTAAATTATAACCACTGTAACTGAATATCAAGAAGTTGCAGGAAATGGTTATAATCTATAATATGTTTAATTAATGTTTGTAAAATTTCAGTTTAGAAACTGTTTCAAAACAAGTATAACTTTATGAAATTGATGCCTCATTTAATTAATTTTGTATTTGTTTCACCACCAAGGGCATCATTAACCATAAACAGTAAAAAATGTACTCAAGCAAGTGGTAGGTTCCATCTGTATAACACCTTGTAAGCTTGTATGTGTATTATTCAATATCATGATTTCTTGTTCTCTTTTCCAGAACCTTTTCTGACTTTCTGAGGAATCTGCCATCATCTTGGAGGAGACATCACAACAGGCCGAGTGCAAGACAACCTTTGTAATTCGTGAACTGCCGTCCATCCAAGGGCGTCGCTACCTTCTAAAAGTTTGTGGGGAGCCGGAGGCATTTTGAAGTAGATGTTGCGGATTACGCGGCTGACCAGCCTGCCCGTAAGGTGCTGCCACCTCTCGGCGCTGCCGCACTGTGTCTGTCGGCCGCTGCGGATAGGTGTCGCTGGCAGCGGATGCCGTGTGTCGCCGCCGGCTATTAGCGAGGGACGTGAGAGTGCGAGGCGATGAGTGTGGCGGGCGGTTTTGAGGGTCTTGCGGTTTTGGATGGCGGACGCGATGGTGCGTCGCGTGTTGCGGCCTAGCTGCGGTCTAGTCACGTGTTGTGGGCTTGGGCTTGTGAAGTTTGCTCGACTGTTTGTAATTGCTGAGTGAATACAGTCCCAAGTCGTGAACAGTAGATTCTTGCCATGTGGGCGGCGTAATGTTAAAATCTGAAAATGTTCGCCCCTCCCCCCACCTCCGACGCCTATGCGTCCGTCTCTTGCCGAAATCCAGCGTTGAGTAAAAACCAATGCAGCAGTGTCGACGATGGGTGCGTTGTGTTGGTACCTTGGCAGCAGCCACGTTGGCGGTATCGCACTTGCGGACAACGGACAACACGAAGGGTCGAATGTGGAGCGTGTTTCGGAACAGACCGATGCCAGTGAAACCGGTGCTGGGAGGTAGTGGATGTGTCGGCATGAGCAGACCTACGGTACACCGCCAACTACACACTTTCAAGCTTCATATATGTGCCACTTAATTTCAGAGAAACACTTATCGTGATCCGAGTAATTCAGTGAAGTGTTGATAATCCAGCTATTACTGTTATAACAATACTAAAATAATAAATGATAAAACTGAACTCTGAAGCATAAGTACCTGTGAAGGCTCGTGGGAGGTGTGAAAAGATGAGGAACGGAGGCACTTAATGCTAGAAATGGGCACATGTTTGATGGTGAACGTAATTATCAATAACGTGTATTATATAGAACGTCAATCTCAGGTAGGAAGCACAAATAACTTACACTAACAGTCACACGCCTATGCCTATACCATCAGACTGATGCCTATACCAGTTAACCCTATTAGTGACAGGTTCCTGGCTACCCCTATCAGTAGCAGGGGGGCTGATTCGCCCCCCCCCCGGAGATATAGAAATCTACTAGTCCGATTTTCAAAATTCAAATAGGGTTTAACTCCACTCAAACTGATCTACATTCTAAACAAAAATTGGCGACAGGCGGTCAAAATGCACACATTTTATAACTTTTTTGTTAAAAAAAAAAATCCCTCTTAACTCCTAGTTCTATAGACCGATTTTGACAAAACTTATATGGATCGACAGCAAATTAATACAAAATTGATAAATCCTGGTCACATTTGAAAATGTAAAATTCGTAGGCGTTTCCAGGACCAGTATGCGATTCCAGTATGCGATTTTTTTTTAATTCTTGAAAGTTCATGAAATTTTTAGACAAACTGCCCAGACTAGTTTTAGGAAATCTCAGAAAATTTCAGAAGCCTACGTCCAGCCATTTCGGAGATATTTGATAAAAACACGAGGGGTGGGCAAAATTTGCCCCCTGCCACTAATAGGGTTGTAAAGGTGCGTTTTCCCTCTTGGCAACGATCATTTGTGAAAAAGAAAACCATTAATTCCCAATTTAATCATCTCTTATCGCAATTTGTTTCGTCTGTTGTCTCATTGGAAGTGTTTAAGTTATCATGTTCACAATTTTACAACGGTGAATAGCAGGGTGAAAATGCGTTGTAAAACTGGCTTCATTTTTTACTACTCTGTAAATCAGAGGATCTTTATGAAACAGATGCGTGCGTTTTAAAAAGCAACCGTAGCGTTTCTGTAGTAACATTGTAGAGTTGTATAGTTGTAAAGTCTCGAGTGTGGTAAGTAGTAGTTTTTGCTTTATGAAATACAATTTTACAACTTTACTACACAATCTTGCAACTATACTACATAATTTTACTACCAAACGTTTATGAGAAAGAGCACAGTTGGGTAAAGAGAGACGATGATGTCGGTTTAGAGGCCCTATTCAAATACACATGGGCCTTATTTTTTTACAGATGTCAAAATCAAACTCGAAGATCTTTTTGTTTAGATAATTGTGGTTGTTTTAACTGCTACCATACTTAATTTCAATTCCAAGCCATCAAAATGGCTATCTCAACTCAAATATAATGTTAAGGTGGGATAGTCCCTTAACATCCGTTTACTTTTTGCCATTCGACTTTTCGTCCGGCACCCAAGAGCGCAAGGGGGAAAACCACGCCTCGACCAATGAATGAACGAATCAGCAACTGTCTGAGGCACGGACGTTTTGACATACCACTGGCAGACACTGCACCGGTCTGCTTGCACAGTTTCCACACGTTGTTTACCGCTGTTCGACCTGCCGCAGTTACTGCCGTCAGCCGTGAGAGGTAAACGGCACTGGAAAGAGGATTCAGGCCTCAGGGAGGGAGGGAGTATCGAGTGAAATGTTATGAAAATACTCTTAAAATTGTTCAAAAGTAGGGTACCTACTGCAAGTTTCATCGCAATCGGTTGCTAAATACGCGAATTATTCCCGAAAACCCGAGGGGTGGCATTCACCCCCTGAACTGGCGAGGGCTAAAGATAGGCGGCCGCTCGGTAACTATAATGATTGCGAAATATACTATAGGTATGTCTCTCACTTCTAGGTTACATCGTCCGTAAAAATGTGCACAATGTCAAATATAAATGTTCATACACTTCTTATGTAAATTCAATTATTTATGTCATTACAAATAACACATCCAGAAACTATGTCATTCACATTGTTGTTTTTTTAAATTAAAGGGAGATAATCACCTTTTTCCACCAAAATGGAGTTAGCACCTGAAATCGATGGACGAGACCAAAATATATTGTAAATTCATTACATTTTGCATATACAAATTCCTATCGAGAGATATTTCAAGTCATAGTTGATAAGTGCTCCACGCTTATAATCAGCAAGTACTCGGTAACGAATTCAGTAAATTAACCTCCCTACGCATTGCTATTTATCATGAAGGTATACAACATGTTTCCTGCACTCTATCTTTTGCGAATATGTGCCAAACTTTTACGAACAATCAACAATCATTTAAAAAAAGTGCATTGAAATCGTCAGTTTAGCTTGGCAGTGAGAGCGACCTATTTAGCGTCGGCGATTTGTTTATAAGTGCCCATTCAACAACGTTGAACAGATTGATGCAAAAGTGCCAGATGTTGCGCTTTCCAATAGTGGAGGGAAATACCGATCATTCATTTTCCCAAACTTCTAACTTTGAATTAGGGAATAATTTTATTTAATTCTTAAATTTAGATCACATCATTTTAATACCATAACGGTAGCCAAATAAATTGTTGCTAACAAAATCAAAAGGTGATTACCTCCGTTTAGAGGGAATGTTTCACCACGGTTTTGAACTGAGATAGCCATTATCTTTGGCCGTTATTGAAATGTAGAAAATACTAAGGTCATTTTCCCCAAAACAGCGTTTTTTAGGCAATTCAATTTATAGTTTACAAAATAAGGTTTAGGCTAGTGCCACCGCTGATTGGCTGACAGCGACGTTTTCAGCCAATCTCACTTTCTCAGCCAATCAGCGGCGGTCTTTAGCTCAATAATGAAGACATCATCTCAAATTTAAAAATTAATTTGTATAAAGTTAAGTGACTTTTCGAGATAAAAATATCTTATAGGACTCGGCTCTTATAGGACGTAGCCAAAAAACGAAAACGCCGTTCTAAAGTTTGTGAAAATGCATTTTGAAACTAATTTTGGCATTTTTGCTCAGGTCAATATTAAGGTCACCAGAGGTCATCACGGGTCAGATTTTCAAGTTTTAGGACTTCGCTCCAGAAACCCCCAGATATCACGGGAACTATGATAGGTAGGAACAAACGGAAAAAAGCAGTGCAAAGCTCTTGACAAATGCAATACCACAGTGTCGTGGGACTAAAGTTCAAGTTAATAGTTCAGGCTCTAGAGGTCATCAAATGTCAAAAAGCCTTTTTTTAGCAAAACAATTTTCACAAATATCGTTTTACCTAATCAAGATAGGGAAATGATTTTGACGCCATCGTATTTGAGAAAATTCAACGATCTTTCTTTTGAGAGTAGTTTTGTTGTTATGAACCGCCTCCCGGTGAATGGGCCAATTCTGTTTTTACCTAGATTTATTTTTACGGTCAGAGTTTGCATTCCGATAAAATATTAATAAAAATATAATTATCACTATAACTCATTTTATTTTGAATAACAAAATAGGGCGCACTAGGGCGCACGGTTTGACCTCCAGAGGTCAACGAAATGTCACCACACTGTGTACAGCCTGCTGTTTTCGTTTACAGTTCGATTGACTCGCAATAGGCCTCAAGGAGATCGCCGTCACGCCTGGTTGCGTCACGCTTAAGAACATGTCACACAGAGGTCAAAGGTCAAGGTCACGGAGACGAATACGACATTTTAAAGCCGGTGTACAGCCCATTTTTTTTTCGTTTACAGTTCGATTTGTAAGTATTTGTTAAATAATTTTTTTTCACAATCAAATAATTTTTCATTAGCATAAATCTTTAATACAAACGTTCTTGATTGTAAACTTTCTGCTGACTAACATATTTGTTTACAATCTTCTTTACAATCGGTAAGTCAGAGGTGGTTGGTGAATGTTTGTGAAATAGCTTTTGTGAGGATTGCAATATTTCCTTGCGTTTGTAATTGCAAACATTTGTAACTACTACCTTGTTTGTGAAATTGGCCTCTGCAGGTGAATCAATATTACGGTATTCAAGGAATTTTGATTGAACGATTGCAATCGATTAAATCAGTGTCGAATCGATAATCACAGTCTGTCTGCCTCCTAGCAACTAACTGACTGGGTCCATCGGGCCCGGGGCGCGCTCCAACCAACCACACAACAACGTGTTCCTCCCGCCGATCCACCACCGCAGCGCAGCCTTTCAGTAGCTGCCCATACCGCCTCGGTCACGGGACCACCTCAGACACGTGACATCGCGGTCACGTGACCACCGACTGTCGTCGTTGGTTATGTGCAGCTGGTGGAAGTTCTCCATTCGGCAACACGGCAACTCGGCCCAGACACCCCACGTCAGCACACCCGACGTACGGAGGCATTCAGTAGCTGTTCATAACCCCACGATCTACCCCGCAGCCAGTTGTGTCACGTGATCTCAACCACAAGTGGTTATGAGCATCTACTGCTCCTTGCTAGTTGGGAGGCAGCACAGGCTGGTTGGTCGAATGATCATGGTGTACCCCCGCCCCCCACCCCATAAGTGGGCCGGGCCATATTCAGCTTTAAAAATCTGGAAGTGGCCACGGCCCTATAGGGTTCCCTAAGGGAGGTAGGTTATTTTCTAACCCCTTAAACGATAACCCCATCCTTCTTCTTTCTAAATCTGGTTCCGTTTTTACTCTGGCCACACACGTTGGTCAAAATGCTGCCCAAAAAACACTTTTGGAGATAGAAAGTGTATTATATATATGTTTGTTGTTTCTAAAAGAACGATTTTTTTTTAAAACGGGTCCAGCACCCAAACGGCTTCAAGCACAGTTTCGAGACCGATATCATTCGATAGATAATTGACCATAGTTCACCTTTAAATACTATTTTGGGACCATAAAAATAACGTTGTATTAAATTGTTCATGATCTCCTTTCTCAAATCCGCCAAAAGGGAGTACGTTCTGAGTGCTGCATGCTTCAGCGTATACATTTTTTGTATTTTTGTATTTTTTTAAATAAATTTAGTCCGAATGTTTTGTATGGATGGATTTCCGAGGTCAGGATCCGCGCTAAGCAGAGCTTGTTGTGCAGGTCCTGACCTCACCACCCGATCGCGCAATTCCTGTTGGCCGGCAGAATTTAGAGACGAAAGTTTTACGTGCCCGATGCATACCTGGACACGGTCCGCCCCGCTCACTGACGTCACCTGACCTTGAGTGCGACCGCTGCCACCGGCCGCAGGCCACTCCAGTCAGGAGCAAATAGCGAGCGCCGAAGCGACTCGAACCCGGGCTGCCACTACCGGGATAGGTCAGAAGTCCAGCGCTCTCCCACTGAGCTACAGGGGCGAACAATGCTTAGATTATTACAGCCATTTTTTATCAAGAATCATTTTTGCAAGGATTTTTGTTCATTTCGACGTTCGCGTGTGCCAACTGCCACGCGCTTTAGTACCACCTATATCAGAACGCACCATACCAAAAACAAAATTTATTTGATGGACCTATCCAATGGTGAAAACCCAATCTCAATCGGTGCGGTGGTTGCAATGTTATTAGCTTCCGAAAAGCGTATGTATGGCCGGATCGGGCCGGGTCAGGCCGGGTCAAATGTAAATTTGTCTAGTAAGTTGACGAGAAACCTCACGGGCGCTTCGCGCCCGCTCGGTAACAAAGGTGAAATGAAACATTCCCTTAAAGGTTCATCGTTTAACAAGTTATGCCGCTTTTAGTTTTTAGACAGGCATCGTTAGATTTTCGTTTACATTGACTGCGTGATGCGTCATCGTTAAATCTTGTATGTCTCAACTCTCATGTCACATATATGTGACATGACAGTTGAGACATAAATCAAATGAATCGTCACATATATAGCAGAGCTCACACAAACAAGCTTTTCTCGATAAGGTATATCGATCGAGATCGAATCAATCAGTCCACAGGAGGCGTTCTGCGAACAACCTTCATATGGGCAGACAGCGAATATACAATATCTCACACAACATTACATAACACCATAGGTGTCGATTTATATACCTTTGGGGTGACCCTCGGCCCCCCAATGCTGAGTTCGCCCCCTCCAATGGTACCCTCGCCCCCCCCAAATGTTTACCCTCGCCCCCCCCCAATGTTTTTGGCAGCTGGTGGATCCAAGAGGGGACAAAGCGGTCAAGCCTCCCCACACATGACTGAAATCGGCAAACAAATTGACACGTTTCCTATTTCAAAATCTAAGCAGCTTTTACTAAGAAACGTTTGTTTTAAATCACCTCTTCATGTATAAAGAGGCGGAATCCAGGGAATTTAATATACATGTGTCAGACTTTTTGGGATTTGCTCCCCAAACCATTTTTTTTTGTCTTTCTGGATACGCCTTTGTCTGGCCTCATATTAGGTACCTGACACATATATGTTTCATTCGCAGTGATTCATGGAAAACCAAGCTTCTGATAATTTGTTTAGTTCTACGAACCGTAGACTACCTAATGCCACCTTCGTCACGCCGCACGAAGAAACCGGGGAGAATATCGGCGAAGCAATGCTTCTCTCCTATGTGAAGTTTTTAGTTGTTTCCTTCTCTTGCGATCTATAGGCGATTTGGAAGACGTATTTTAGCGCCGATTTGAGTTTGGGCATGTAAATAGTTTAAGCGCTGCGCGATGCACGTAAAATTTTCCCTAGTACCCACATACATGTGTCATGAATGGTCACTAGAGATTTTCGACTGTAGAGTGACCGTGTTAGAAACGGGCATTACAATTCCTGGATGGAAATATAATCGTAGGACACCATTTTGCGTGTCGTAGCTATAGTATATTTTTGTGTATAGACGGGTGACCGTCTTACCTCCCATTGCCGTCTAGCTTGAACTTGATTGGGGATGGGTCCACTTGACCTGACCTATAGGTCAGTTCTACCTCAGGTGATGACTGTATGTATATAACCGTGACTTAGAATGTTCCCGGGTAAAACAAAATCAGAAAAGGTGCGCAAAGAATCACAAATACGATGCCCGGTAGACATGAAAATGACGGCGCTCCGCGAGGCCGTTTTGTATATTTCCAAAGAATCTTTGAGCGTGTTCAAACAACCCTAGCAATATGGAGGATAAAGTTTGTCCGCGCATGAAATGCTGGCAATACTGCAACAGTGGTATTGCCAGTCAATGCATGGCGTACATTTCGAACGACTGGGGGGGGGGGGGGGGGGTATCGGCCCCTGGTTATCTTTCAAACCAATGAGCGGCAGCGAGACGCGCAATAAGGCATTCGTAAGCTCTCAATAAGAAGCATTAAAATCATGCGCGATTTTTTTAATTGAGGTCAAATATCATCAGGTCACGGTAAGGTCAAAGGTCAAAATCGAGGTATTTGAGTGTATGAGCCATACTTTCCATCCAAAGTCTTCGATTGCGACCATTATCACCCAAAGTGCTCTTAAAGGTGAAATGCACAGCCCACATGAGCAAAAGTGAGAATTTTGGCAAAGGTCACGATCAAGTTCAGGTCACAAAAGGTAACTATGCGCAAAAAAATATATACAAAAGTAATGTGACACATGTTCAAGGGATTATTTTACAAGTATAATTCGATCGTGATAGTCATTTTACCACCTGGCCTCATTTCAGTCAAGTTAAAACTCGCGTGCAGTGACGTCACAAAATTCGCTATATCTCAATTTTTCGGCAAATTTGCTTCACTTGTGCACAGAAGACGTAAAGTCGGTGTAGGAGAAGGCACCCACAGTTTCACGTTGATGTCGCTATTGGTTTTTGAGCCATTGCGAAAATACGTCCGGGGAGATATTTGCCCCCCCCCCCCTCCCCAGTCAATGTCAACCACTAAGTAAGGGTTCCAAGTAAAGCATCAGGCCTTCTGGAGGATGCAGACCGGCCAAAAACGCCGGTTTGAGGGGCCGTCCGACAGAAATCCAAAACTCATAATATTTCGTCTGTTTTTGCATTATGAATTGATTACAAAATGCTCTCCTTTGTACAAGTTGCCTAGCATTTCCGTAAAATGTGTAAAGCTATGCCGCTGATAGGCTTCCATTGGATCCGTCCCTGTTCGCCCCCCCCCAATCGTTTTCAAAAATCGACACCGCTGCACACGCGCGTACCCTCCATCAGATACGGTCGCTTTGCCGCCCACAATGCATGCCATATTTCTTTTGCAGAATTAAACTGACATCCAAGGCAGACAGACAGATGGCAGCAGTCAGGCTGCCATTGTTAAAAATATGTTTTGAATCAAAAGTTATCCTCGTATCCAAGAAAAATCAAAGAAACCATACATGCATTTTTATGTAAGTATTGATTTTCGGCCTAGGCCTATTTCAAAACAAAATATCCATGATCTACAATGTCTATATGATTGTAGAGATTGTACCATGTAAACATTTGTAGATCATGTATATTTTGTTTTGAAAAATGCATGTGGCCGAAATATCAATAAGTCATATAGTCATATATAGTTTTTTCTTCTTCTTCTTGGATACGAGGATCAGGCACTATTAAAATACGATTTTTTACATGAATCATGTTCCTCGCCGCAGCTTTAAATAATTTGCGTAATGACTGATCATAATCATTTAACCTGTATCGCAGCGGGCCCATGGGTGTAGAGCTTTTCAGAAAACGTTGGTGGGGGAAAATGTCCTATTGGCTGGTTGTTTTGCATGGTTGAGGTAATACAATGACCATTTTAACACCAGGAAACCTTCAAATCTGACAAAGTTGGTGGGACCAATCTCAAAGTTGGTGGAGCAGAGTGGCCATTTGAATAGAAATTTGAATAGAAAACTCCACCCGTGTCACAGCCTTGTAAGCCTGTGGTGCTGCTCGTTTGCTTGTGCTTTTTCTTCCTCTTCCTCTTCCTCCCTTCCTCCCTCCCTCCTAGCAACTTGGGTCGATCGGGGGTGCACCAGCCTCCAACCCCACACACAAACAAGTTCCTCCCGCCGATCCACTGCCGCAGCGGAGCCTTTCAGTAGCTCCCCATACCGCCTCGGTCACGTGACCGACTCAGACACGTGCCATCACGGTCACGTGACCGCCGACCTTCGTCGTTGGTTATGTGCAGCTGGTGGGAGTTTTCCATTCGGCAACACGTCAGTCAGACTCGGCCCAGACACGCCACGTCAGCACACCGACGTACGGAGGCATTCAGTAGCTGTCCATAACCCCACTGGCTATGGGCATGTATTGCTTGCCGTTCCTTGCTCGTTGGGAAGCACAGGCTGGTCGGCGAAACACTCCGCAGTCCGCAGTACGGTGAGAGCTCCCACTAGATGCACATAACCAACGCTCTTGAGAGAGCACGCGACAGCCAGAGTGCCGTCGTTATTATGAACGTCTACTGGCAATACCTGCTTACAGGCTGCCCCGACAACGTAGGCTTTTTCGACAAGCAACCAAGCAGAGGAGAGAGACGGCAGTCAGGCAGGGCATCCAAGGCAGACAGACAGATGGCAGCAGTCAGGCTGCCATCTGTTATAGGCAGGCAGTCAAGTCGGTCACGCAGATATAGGACCTCTCTCATTCAAGCTGCATGGACGCAATCTATTGCCGGTTGGTACAAAATCACGCCGTCGTCGACCTTAGAAATAGGAAGGAGCACACTGGGCGAGAGTGGCCAAGATATGGCAACAAGCCCGTACTTGGCTGTGGCCAGGATCGTCCTCGGGGCCGCCGGGGTGGTAAAAGTGCTTTGAGTGGCCACGACCAAAAGTGGCACAGAAAAAAATGACCCCAGCTCAGCTCAGGGGTCATTTTTTACTGCACATGAATACCCTACTAACACACCTGGCTGGGATGTCCGTGAAGTTGACGACTTATTTAGCGACTTATTTAGCGACGACCTCCGATTTCTCCCAAAATGACATATATGAGCAAATAGATCACGAGAAACACGAATATGATGTTTATTTTTCTATAGCACGTGTCCTTCAAAGTCAATATCAAGGTCAAAATAAGTTATTGCTCGATTTATATTTTTTAACCAAAATATAGCTCAGGAAAAGTTGTAGTCGCACAATAAAAATCACATTAATCGAGGTCCAACTTCAAGGTCAAAATCAAGGTCAAAGGACGGGGAGCTGAAAAAGTGGCAGAAGTTACTGCTCGATTTGGGATTGAAAAAAAAATCAAAATGCAGCTCAGGAAAAGTTGTAGCCGCACATTGGACATCAAATGAATCGAGGTCCAACTTCAAGGTCAAAATCAAGGTCAAAGGACGGGGAACCTAATTTGATTTTCAATGTGCGGCTAGTTTAGTCCAAAATACTGGCATTTGGAAACTTTGGAATCAGTCAAAAGTCAGCGGATGCCATTTTTATGACTTTTAAATATGATCATATTTGGATTCAACGACCTTTTGGTCGGAGAATCCAAATCTGATCATACTTTAAAAATGGTTTAAAAGTACTTCTAGACATGTGGACCAAACCCAGCTGTAAGTGGGCCATATTCAGCTTCAAAAAGCTGAAAGTGGCCACGCCCCTACCTATACCTAAGGGTGGAAGGTTATTTCCTTAACCACTTAAAGGGAAATATTCACCTTTTTATCTACCTTTCTGCATTATCTTATGCATCGTGTGTGGTATCAAATTGATCGAATCTCAAATTAAAAAAGAAATCACAACCCTTTTCTATTTTTTTTGTGGGGGGAATTTAACAAACAAGTACATACACTTCTTTCGGAGTTAATGATCGGTGTTTTCCCTCCATTTTTGGAAAACGACACATTGAAAGCTTTTGTATCAATCTGTTCAAAGTTGTTGAAAGGACACTTCTAAACAAATCGCCGACACTAAATAGGTCGCCGTTGCGTACCCAACTGAACTTCCGATTTCTTTGCCAGTTTTTTTCTTTTCTTCATTGTTTGTTTGTTTTTTGTTATTATATTATTATTTTTCATTATAAGTTAAAGCATAATGCTGTATACAGCCAGAGACAAAACTATACAAAACGCCTAATGTTAAAAACAAATGAACCAATTTTCACAAATTGAGGGTCGCAACCAGTAACTTGGCCGTCGAAGCGTGCCCAAGTTAACCCTATTTGTAACAGGCTCCTGGCTACCCCTATTTGTAACAGGGGGGGGGGGGGCGGATTCCGCCCCCCAGAGATCTACCCGTCAGATTTTCAAAAATGAAACGGCGTTTGGTTCCCCTTAACACGATCTACATTTCTAAAAAATAAATACAAATATCAATTTTTGATAGGGGGGTAACAGGGGGCAAAAACTACTAATTTTAGTGGTATATGTGATCCAACACAGCTGTCCTGTTTATCAACCGATTTTAACCCAACCAATGGGAATCGATAGAGATTGAATTGGAGATTGATATACAGTGAAGACTTCTGAAAATTCAAAAATCATAGGCGTGTGCAGGTCACTCAATATGGGGGTGAAGTAAATGCGTAATAAAACAATTTTTATGTTTATTTTTTATAAATGAAATGGTATGTGATTGTGACATTAGACAAAACAGTTAAAAATCATATTTTTGCCATAGGCGGTACCAGGTTAGTGAAAAAGGGAGGTCAAATTGGGGAAAAATATTAACCGCAGACAAGTTGCTACCCAGCACTATAAATATGTTACTGATCGCAGACAGTTCCTTTTTGCATGTTTTACTTCATCATAGGCGTATCCAGGATCCAAACTAGGGCGGCGCAAGACCTTTTGCTAAGTATATTATCCGCTATTATGATACTAACTAGTCAACAGTGACTATTTCACTTAAAACTTCAATTAACATTGCTTACCCCCCTTTTACTCTACCTGGACTCGCCTATTATCTTATAATCGTTCGTAGAGTAGCCTGTGGTGCGTGTTTCATCCGAAAACTGCAGTATGTTATGTCATTGTACGCCCATGCCTCATAGTTTCCTTGCAGTAATATGGCCCCCTTTCTTCCATTCCTGAGCGCGCCTCTACAAAAAATGACTTTATTCCCTTTTCTGGCCCTATATGTGCATATATCATTACTAGCTAACCGTCGATTGCGCCGTTATCGCTGGCATATCGTCATCACCATGCCAGTCACCCCCTTTTCATGTGCCTGAACACGCCCCTGAACCTCTATATGTAATACATTATGCAAATAATGGAATCAGAAGCTATCTTTTACATCCTGATAACTATAAATGCCCATTACATTGCTCTATTTGCTTCCCGCCTAGCATTGAATACTTCCTGGAACCCTCCCCCCCCTTTTTCAAGCCCCTGAAACCGCCTCTGCCATGCAATTTTTATGAGATTTCATTAACATCAACTAATTTTCACTTGTTGCAATCACCGTAAACCGATGTAACTCCTTCATACTTGAGGCAGTTAGGAAGAAACCGTGAAGATCGCATTTCCGTATTATCGCCTCCGAACCCACCCAAAACTGTGCCCTGGAACCGCCTCTGTTCAGGTTAACTCAAAATTTGGACTCCAAATGCGGAATTCAATTATAGAAAAAGTCCCAAAATTGCATGGGCCTGCTCTCTCCAGCCGTTCTGGAGATATCCGCGAAAACATGAGGGGGGGGGGGGGGGGGGGGGCGGAATCCGCCCCCCTGTTACAAATAGGGTTAACCGCTAATTTGGTTACCTTATTATTCAATGTTTGTTGATTGTTAAGGATATTAGGGCATATAATCACAATAGACAGACATATTTTCCATACAATTTTGTCAGAAAACAATACGAGACAAGCGCGGAATTCGAAATTCGTTACCAAGTACTTGCAAGTACTGGTCGGTATAAGCGTGGAACGTTTATCAACATTAACTTGAAATATATTTCTGTAGGAATTTTTATATACAAAATGTGATAAATTTACAATATATTTTGGTCTCGTCTGTCGATGTCAAGTAATAACTTTTTTTTTTTTGTGTGTGGGAAAAGGTGAATATTTCCAGGGTTTGCTGTTTGTATAAGTGTTCGTGAACAGTTCATGAACAATGTTTGTTTATTTATTTGATTGTTTACGAATTTCATTATCAAGGTCATCTGTTCACGACAAAATTGCTGTTCATGAACAGTTCACGAACGTTCATGAACTGTTCATGAACAAATATACATTACTTAGTTTTTTAGTATTTGAGTTCACATTTCGCTGTCCCATCTTCAATTATTTAAGAACTGCTCAGGTGAACATTGAAGTCACCGCATAACACAATAAAGTTGCTCTCTTCCGATGACAAGTTTCAATTGGCATTGTAACGAATGGAAGAACTTTTGCTGTTCCTCAGCATGTCCTTGAGTAGGTGAATATAACGCGAAAAGAGCAACTTTAAATGCATCACACTCTAGACTAATAATTAGCATACGACCGTCGCTATCATTATGTAGCTTAGTGGCTTTGCCGCAAAATGACCTTGGCATTAGCACAGACACGCCACATTCGTTTCCACTTGTTCCATGCGTGCAAAAGACATCAGAACCCCACTCAGCCCTCCAATAAATCACGTCTTGTGGCCTTGAATGAGTTTCCTGCAGTATAACCACATGTGAAGGATATTTTAAATGCAAAAACTGAAATATTGCCCTTCGTTTTACATTCTGTCTTAAGCCTCGAACGTTAAACGTTAGCACCTTTAAATCTACAGCAGTTCTGCCTGTGACCTCATATCTCGAGTGTGACATTTACCTCCTATGGTGCATAATACGATAATACTGATCATGCACATTGAACATACACGATGCGGACAACGCACACTGCGCAATATATGAATGGTGTACAGAAAACAATGTCTGTCATTTCGGCTCATTCTGGCACAGTACATCCACGACACGGACAACCTACACTGCGCAATATATGAATGGTGTACAGAAAACCAAGTGTGTCATTTCGGCTCATTCTAGCACAGTACGTCCAATATCCATGCAAGCATCGGACGAAACCAAAGTGATCTATCGCATGACAGCTGAAGGGTGGCGCGTAGCCGAAACATACCGGCATCCCCGTCTCCCGTCCGCGCTGACCGCGAACAGGGGCGCGTCCAGTACTACTCCTGTGGTCGTCATTCTAACAGTTTACAGACAAGATGTTGTCGATGTCGCGCTGATTTCGCACACGAATTCTGTGTCCGTGTTCGAATATTTTGGCGTAGACGTGACCATAGTTAGTGAACACACTGTATATGGTACCGGCTTTCTTCGCCGCGCGTAGTTTCATGAGAACTGCTTGCGTTTTCGCACTAATCATCTCATTCACAAAAAGCTGATCGTTCCTATCTCTAGGCTGGCCTGACTCATCTGTGCACAAGGTTGCTCGTTTCTCATAGATGTTGTCACGTGCAGAGCCTTTACCACAGCGACTAAACTTACAAACAATCTTTTTACCTTTAGCGATCCTGTATGAGTGGACAATGTCTTGGCCACTAATCTCGACATCTGGCATGAATTTGCGCACCACAGTCGCGACCGTGGGGCTGATGTCTTCTTTCCACGGTTGCGCAGCTGGTGGCGGCGGCACGCCCGTGCCGTCGAAGACGAGGAGCGGTGTATGTCTCTCTCTCTCCATCTCCTCGACGGTCGATTCCAGGTCTCGGATCTTGTCGTCTCTGTTTCCGACAGCTTCGCTCAGGGACCTTGGCCTTCGGTATGGTTTTCCAGGTCTCGTATTCTGTTTCATAGCCCCCAGTTCTGCTCGTAGGCTCTCAGTAGATTTGTCAATTTTGTCGATCAGGAACGCGGCCAACTTCTGGATTTCTATTTTGAGGACATTTGTGGTCAGCATTTCTGTCTCTACAGTGGCGTCCTCTTCTTGTGAACGCCCGACCGTGGCCCTGACCGGGTGTGCGCTCGTGACCTCCGCGCGCGTCCGCTCTGCTGAGCGAGTGAGACCGGTCAGGCGGGCGTGCCTTACGGACCGAATGCGAGAGAGGGAGAGAGAGAGACAGTGCAGTCAGAGCTGGAGTGTCAGCCAGTGTCAGAACAGTGTGTGAAAGTATAAGTGTCGAGAGGTGCCTCACCTGATCAGCCTGCTGCAAAATGCCTCCAAAGTCCAGTCGAGCCCACAAGGCGAGCGGCGGGACAGGC
>JAXIVJ010002429.1:40000-60000 GCA_036785665.1 Chirona hameri
TTCCGTACGGCTTTGGAAATCACGCACGCTAATGGTACTAAAAGATCTACATAGAGTTTGCCATTTCTAAAATGGGAGAGAAAGCGCCGAATAAGAACAGTACAATGTGCAGACATTCACAAGGCAGTTCGGTACATCGCCTCAAGAGGTTCCACAACTCCTTCCATTCGAGGGAATGTGTAAGGAAGGACACCCCACCTACAACAGAGCCGCTATTCGTGTTTTGATTTTCGAATAACTTCAGCAACCCTCACGTCGCAACATGAGATCATCCACCCGACACATACCGACTGGCCATCTCTCGACGCTTGGCCTGCAGAGTTCTGCCGCGAGCTGCTATGTCTGACACATACAATTCCTAACACTCGCTAAATAGGCCCCACGTTCGCCATATCATAGCCAGTTTCGAACCCTCGCACTAACCGCTGGGTATATAGATAATGATACCATCGGTTAGTGCAACTGACACCTGGGGTCCACCCCTGTCCTGAAGACGTATCCCAGGTCACGTGATAAATGATACACACCCAGCCCCGCAAAGCAGACAGCCCACGTGACATGCATGTGACCTGATTATCCGCGATATGCGATTGAAGCGCACGATCGCAAACCCGACAGACCACCAGCAACAGTCAAAGCATACATGAAATCGCGCGATTTAGCATACACAACGCGCACCCTCTCGTTCTTTACACAACCAGACGAACTGGCGTTATCCATTGGTTAAATACCAGACAAACTGGCGTTATCCATTGGTTAAATACCAGACAAACTGGCGTCATCCATTGGTTAAATACTTCTAACCATACATCCGAGATCAGCTGGAACACCACAGTGGGTCCTTCAGCACCATTGGTGTCGACGTGTGGTGACGCGGAGTTGGTACAGCACCAGCGCAGGCTGTATCACCTAGGCCTAGAAGTTGGTGACGCGTTCACGGCATTTCTTCATGAAGTCCTGCGCTGACTTGTCTCCAATACGGCTCTCCAGGGTCTTCAGAATCGGGTGCTCTGCGAGAGAGGCGGCGGGGTCAGGTAGAGGTCAGGGGGAGTGGAGGTTAAACAGAGGTCAGACATAGGTCAGACAGAGGTCAGACAGAGGTCAGACAGAGGTCAGACAGAGGCTGGATGGAGGTGATATAGAGGTCAGACAGAGGTCAGACAGAGATCAGACAGAGATCAGACAGAGGTCACACAGAGGTCAGACAGAGGTCAGACAGAGGTCAGACAGAGGTCAGACAGAGGTCAGACAGAGGTCACACAGAGGCTGGACGAAGGCCATATAGACATTCATTGACATTTATTGGCATTACATTTCATGAACATGTGAGGATATAAATATATTATAATGAGACAAACATTATCCCTATTAGATGAAAATAATTGTACAGAGAAAGTGTTCACCCAACTTGCCGCCAAATAAGCGCTTGCAAGTGTTTTCAATGTCACAACAATGTTCATCAATCGAAGTTCCCCACTCAGCCAGGGAAACAATAACGTAGCATAACGACGTCACATATGACATCACAGGGTGACGTCACGCCGCAACGTCATGTGGTGAGTGACGTCCGTGACGCACCTCTGTCGTGCTGGTGCATCAGGTTCAGCTCTATCTCCTTCAGGCCGTGGAAGTTGTCCGCGTTCGAGGTGCCGCGATCCACGCCCGGGATCTGAAGACGGATCGATGCTGTTACGATAAATAGATACTCGACTGGTATCACTGTATCAGGTATCACTGGTCAGGTATCACTGTATCAGGTATCACTGGGCAGGTATCACTGGACAGGTATGGGTGGACAGGTATCCCTCTATCAGGTATCACTGGACAGGTATCACTGAACATGTATCACTGGACAGGTATCACTGGACAGGTATCACTGGACAGGTATCACTGGACAGGTATCACTGGACAGGTATCACTGGACAGGTATCACTGTATCAGGTATCACTGGACAGGTATCACTGGACAGGATCACTGGGCAGGTATCACTGGACAGGTATCACTGGGCAGGTATCACTGGACAGGTATCACTGGACAGGTATCACTGGACAGGTATCACTGGACAGGTATCACTGGACAGGTATAACTGTATCAGCTGATAGTGAATGGCATGAAATAGGTAATTACGAGCTTTTATTGTGTCCACTTTGATTATATGAGCTTCTCAAGGTATGATAATGATACATTATTATATTTTTTTCGGAAGACATAATTGAGCTGGACGGATCATGGCCTTGACGTGAATTATTTGGATTATGTTGCACTACTGGTATCGAGGAGTCTAAGAATCTGATTCACTGAACTGTGAGTCTCTAGAGAAAAAGGTCACGAGGCACGGCAAATTAACCATCAATAACACAACAACTGAATCGAATCTTAGAAGTTGAAATGAGTCGTTAAATCCCGATAAACGAGAGGCTTGAAAGTGAAAACGTCCTAATGCATATTTCAATTCGACTCAATCAAGTGCACGCTAGTATCGCGTTTACATTTCCCTTTTGCCCATTGCAATGCCGCACGAACCTGGTTCAGCGACAGGTATGCCTCGCCGGCGAAGTCGTTAAAGGTGAGAACGTCATGGTCCATCACGGTGAACAGAATCATAGCGCTCTCAGCCCGACACTGCTCCAGCGTCACAGAGCTGCGGAAAATGCGACCATGTCATGTCATATTGTCATATTGTCAGTACAGGACGGCTAAACATCGAGTCACTATGAACCAACAGTTGCAGTAGAGGTCAAAATACACGTCCTAGATCTGGTTTTCAGCATTTAAGACCTGTGACGACTTGAATGACTCGTTACCCCGCCCCCCCCCCCACACACACACTACGCAGACAGCAGTTGTCGGCTTCAAGCTATGCGGTACAGCATAACTTCAGGCGTTTACTACTAGAGCCATCTAGGGACAGAAATATAAGTTGTCATGAAGCTTTGCGGTACAGCATAACTTCAGGCGCTTACTTCTAGTGTTATGGACAGCAATATAAGTTGACATGTGTGCTGCTGTTTTAAGTACTTTAACATTGTCAGTGTCATCGACGTGGTTGAAATAAGAAACGTGGTTGCAGCTTTTGGAACTATTCATTATTATTTACTGGAAATAATTATGAAACGATAGGGGAGCTTCGTAACGTTGTTAATTATTGAGAAACTGTCAAGCAAAGCAGGGAGTGTTCGCAAGAAAATAACAAAACAAGGGAAAGACTTTTGGTTTGGTAAGTTTGGGTTTCAAACTCTATTCAGCATTAGTGGAAATTCACATCAGAATGAACTATGCAAGAAGTCGTTCTAAAATTTTGCTACCCGTACTTTTGAGGTTCTTGATAAACGATTGCTACACTCAAAGTCAGTCACACAAAACAAGTCATAATGATTCTTCGTAACCAATTCCCCCACACAGGAAATTACGGCGTGGCCAATTTGCGATTTGAAGCCAGGCTGATTTTCCGGCCCGGAATAGCAACCGTAAGACGAGCCAGCAAAACCAAGTTATTCGCAACGTAGACAGCGGAGAGCGTCAGTTTTCTGCGAGACTGATCCGGACAAAAAAACAAAAACACCGTTTGCCGGAAGCTATACCAGGATTAAAGGCAGAGGCTGAATACAGTCGCTTGCCAATTCTCCCAGCCAAAAACAGGATGGCACAGGAGTTAGTCCGTGAAGTTAACTTCACGGACTAACTCCTGTGCCATCCTGGTTTTGACTGGTAGAATTGGCGATCGACTGTATTCAGCCAATGTCATCGTCATCACACAACTTTAGCGTCTACTGTTGATTTTTCCCAAACTTCATGTATGAGTCAATCAGACTATGCTTTTTCCAAAAATCAAGTCCATTTTGCAATAGCGATTGGCCTTCTAGGTCAAATTGAAGGTCAAAGAACGGGGAACGCCTTGGAGCCCAAAGTTACCGTCCGATTTGTTTAAACATGGTCTCAAACGATTCCATGGATCAAATTCAAGCGTGAGCAAGACTTTCAGGTTTAAAGGTCATGACCTTCCAGGTCAAATTTCAGGTCAAGTTCAAATTTCTGGTCAAAGTACGGGGAACGCGCTGGAGCCTAAAGTTACCGTCCGATTTGCTTAAAAGTGGTCTCAAACGATTCCTTGGGTCAAAATCTAGCGTGCGCGAGACTTTCAGGTTTCGAAGTCATGACCTTCCAGGTCAAATTTATTTGACCTGAAATTTGACCTGGAAGGTCATGACCTTGAAACCTGGAAGTCTCGCTCACGCTAGATGTTGACCCATGGAATCGTTTGAGATAACTGTGAAGCAAATCGGACGGTAACTTGAGGCTTCAGCGCGTTCCCCGTCCTTTGACCTAAAATTTGACCTGGACGGTCATGACCTTGAAACCTGACAGTCTCGCTCACGCTAAATTTTGACCCAAAGAATCGTTTGAGACGACTTTGAAGAAAACCGGATGGTAACTTTAAGCTCCATCGCGTTCTCCGTCCTTTGACCTGGAAGGCCAATTGCTATCGCAAAATGGACTTGATTTTTGGAATCAGCATGGTCTGATTGAACTATACACCAAGTTTTTAGGAAAATAAAAAGTTGACGCTGGAGTTGTGTGATGACGATGATGCTAACTTCACGGACGCATACAGGAGTTTGCTTTATCGGGAACTGATGTTTCTACAACAGCTCGAGTGTGAACACACGGTTGAACAACTTAAGTCCGTCATTTCGACTGTTGACTGGTTTCGTTTGAGAAATGCATGTGCTGTTTGGCACAAACGTGTTTAGTGCTTGCTTTCCTGTAGACTTGTAATCGACTCAGAGTTGAGTCATGAATCGACTCATGAGTCGGACATTTTGGAATGAGTCATGACCTGAGTCGATTCAATTTGTTTGAAACAGCACTTGAGTCAAGAGTCGAGTCAGTTATTCGGCTGTGAGTCAGACTTGAGTCGACTCAAACAAACTTGAGTCTGTTACAACAGGAACATAGCCAAGGGGGTGGGGGGCACTGGGGCCACGTCCCCCCCTGAGCAAACCATTTTACACTAGATAAAATGCAATTCTGCTGATACTCGACCCCCCGGGCAACATCAAGTAAGAATTCAACTTGTGGTGATGCGTCAAATTGAGTCGACTCAAATATATTTTGAGTCGAGTCGATTCATTTTTTAAAAACAGCACTTGAGTAAAGAGTCGAGTCGATTCAATTAAAAAAAACAGCACTTGAGTCAAGAGTCTAGTCGATTCAATTAAAAAAAAACAGCACCTGAGTCAAGAGCCGAGACGATTTTTTTTTTAAAATAGCACTTCAGTCAAGAGTCGAGTCAGTTCTTCGGCTGTTGAGTCAGACTTGAGTCGACTAAACAAAATTGAGTCGTTACAAGTCTCAAAAAATATAATGGTTGAAACACATTTAGTTTCTGTGAAATTGAACGCTCATTTTAAAGCGACTGAACAGCAATGGCTAATGAGGTCGCGTTGGAACTCTAAATAAATAAATAATAAAGACTCAGCACTGCTAGCTTTCATACCCGTAATTCGCTGGGGCCTTAAGAGCGCTGAGCCGCGCTAGTCTGTGGCCATGCGCCGCAACCTTTAGCGGAAAGTGGTGAGCGATTGATTCTTTCTTCGAACACCCTGGCGACATCCCATGGGTTCTCTTGGAACAGCCCCACATCTGGGAAATCAAGCTTCAGCACGTGAGTGGGCGTGCCGAACCGAAACTCATTACCTCCGATGACTTATAGCCGCATCACGTCAGCCCCACGATCCCCAGGCGTTTCACGGTGACGGTCACCAATCACGGAAAACAATTCCCGTGGCGGGATTTGAACCCTCGAACCCGACGACTTACTATTCAAAACACTCGTCGAAGACGGGGTTGAGCGTGCGTTTGTGGACGACTGTTTGTTGTTCCACGCAGGAGCTGAAGATGTGACGGGGCAGAAGCTCAATTATCACAAACGGATCACTCAGACCTGCGAACAAACCGGGCGCGTTGATCAGTGACGTCGTGGTGTAGTTGGTAGAGCGTTCGCCTCGTGACCGAAAGGTCCCGGGTTCGAGCCTCCTCCACTCCCATGAACGAACCCCGCATTTGTGAATACCATCCTCGAATGCCGATAAATAAAAAGCGTTGTGATGTAAAGCCACAATGATGATAACAACACAGACGGGTCGGTTAGCCCTGGAATACGTATACAGGGTCAGGCAGCCCTGGAATGGGCTACATTGTTAGTATGTGAAGAATCCCGGACCAGCTAGTCCTGGAAGATGTGAGTAACTGACTTTACAACAACAAAATATTTTATTAATAAAGCACACATAATCATTTGGTGAAATAACAGGATTGGTGAAGAAGCCTACGCTTAAATCAGGGCACCGCTCCGTCTGAGTCCTGTACGTCCGCCGGTTGAGTAGTTAAAATGAGAGGATTTTGGGATAGGTACGACTGTGGGAGTAGGTTAGCCGTTTGCCGCGCCGGCCCTGGCCGCGGCTGCCACCGCCTCCGCTACCGCCACCGCCACCTGTCGTCTGTGTGTTGCTTTTGAGAGGAAGGTTTGAAAGTGTTCAGCAACATTGCGACTCTCGGTGTTGCTGAGGTTGTGACCGTGTAGGAGTGTTTGTAGCTTGATAAGTGATGGCTTGTCTTGGAAGTCAGTGTTTGTAGTGTGTGAAGTCGTGGCGTAGAGCTCAAGGCGTAATTGATCGTAAAGTGGACAGTGTAATGTGACATGTTTGGTGTCTTCGAGTCTGGAGCCGCATGGACAGTGTGGTGCTTCGGCTTTTTGAGTTTGGAAAAGAATGCCGTTTAGTGGGAGTGTTCCTATTCTGAGTTGTGTGTGGAGTTTATTGCCAGTTTTGGTTCCGATAGAGTAAAAGGGAGGAGTCTCTGTGACACCGGTGTGTTTTACGAGAGCTTTCTTGAATGTCGCTGGAGAGGGTAGAGCACGAATAGACTGGGGTAGTCTGTTCCAATGTTGTGTTGTGTCCGGGATAAATGAGCGTTGAAAAGATGCTGTTCTGTTGGGTGGTAGTGTCATTGTATCTGTGACGTTTTGTTCTATGCTGACGACACATCACTTTACGCAGCACACAAGGATAACATCGACACAGTGCAAAGATCCCTACAACACGACTTAGATGCTATCTGCGACTATGGACGAAAATGGGCAATAACCTTTAACGCAAACAAAACAACACAACAAACTTTAACTCGCCGATCAAATTCATCAATTCCGATACTAAACTTCGCCGGAGAACCCATCACTATCAAAACATCACACAGACACTTGGGCGTCACATTTTCAAACGATCTTCATTTCCACGACCATATTAACGACGTAGTGCGCAAAGTCAACATTGCATTAAGCCCACTGTACCCAATAGCCCAGTACATTTCGCGATCAATACTCACTGAAATATATGCCACTCCGGCGAAGTTTAGTGTCGGAATTGATGAATTTGATCGGCGAGTTAAAGTTTGTTGTGTTGTTTTGTTTGCGATAAAGGTTATTGCCCATTTTCGTCCATAGTCGCAGATAGCATCTAAGTCGTGTTGTAGGGATCTTTGCACTGTGTCGATGTTATCCTTGTCTGAGTCCTCGTTGTGTGGCTGCGCCTCGCGTTCGGGTAAGGGTGAGCGTTAAGTAGTCGATAAGGGAGTGTCTGGTGTCTACAAGTTTCCGGTAGAATAAGAGCTTGTGTATTTTACGTCTCGTTTTTAGTGAGTCCCATCCCAGTTCACGTCTGAGTTTGTCGCTTGGTGTCCGGTAGGGACTCCCCGTGACCAGTTGGGTCACTCTTGTCTGTAGTCTTTCAAGTCGTAGCTCGTCGTCCTTTGTTATATGTCCGTCGTACAGGATGCCACACTAGTCAAGGTAGGGTCTAATGTAAGTGGCATATATTTCAGTGAGTATTGATCGCGAAATGTACTGGGCTATTGGGTACAGTGGGCTTAATGCAATGTTGACTTTCCGCACTACGTCGTTAATATGGTCGTGGAAATGAAGATCGTTTGAAAATGTGACGCCCAAGTGTCTGTGTGATGTTTTGATAGTGATGGGTTCTCCGGCGAAGTTTAGTATCGGAATTGGTGAATTTGATCGGCGAGTTAAAGTTTGTTGTGTTGTTTTGTTTGCGTTAAAGGTTATTGCCCATTTTCGTCCATAGTCGCAGATAGCATCTAAGTCGTGTTGTAGGGATCTTTGCACTGTGTCGATGTTATCCTTGAGTGCTGCGTAAAGTGATGTGTCGTCAGCATAGAACAAAACGTCATTTGCCACTTCAGTCCCCTGTGCCCTGTGAAAAGCAGTTCCCTGCGCCAAATTTTGTCGATGAATTTGGAAATTTCTAAGTATACGTGTGTGATGTCTTGTCCGTGGTCCAATGATTTGTACATGTTGTGCGTGAGATGAGTCAGTTGGAGTTGTGTGCTGTGTTTGGGTCGATATCCGCTTTGTTTGTCGGATATGAGGTGATTTGACTTAATATGTGCTTATATTTGTTTAAATACTAGCCTTTCAAGTATTTTGGATAGAGTTGGGAGCAAGCTAATGGGTCGATAATTTTTGGGGTCCGAAGCGGAACCTTTTTTCTTAAATATTGGTGTTACGTTGGCTTCTTTCCAACTGTTTGGAAATATTCCTAGTGTGAGAGATTTGTTAAAAAGTTGAGTAAGCGGGGCAACGATCAAGAGTGCCGTTTGATGTGGGACTTGCAAAGGTCACATTTTGTCTACATTCGTCTCCATGGGGTTTATGCATGAACCGGAAGAATTCCTCAAATAGCGAGAATATAATCGTTAATGAGATATGTGCTCTTCCAATCTGGTTTGAATCCAGAACCTATAAGCGTCAGCAGTATCTGCTCAGATATAATGGGTCCTGGAACGGAATGATCGTTCAACAGCGCAACAGGTGCACCGTGCAACGATCAAACGGCAGAGGACGTATCACAGCAGGCAGATCACAGAATCGCAGCCGTTTGCGCAATCGGCAACGATGGAAAACAAAATGGAAAAATGGAAATACAAGGATCGAAAACATAACAGAATGGAAATACAACAAAATGGAGACATGTTGCCAGGAGTAGATTCAGAACACGCCTGAAACCATGCATTATACCTAAACAATCAATATGATTGTTTGGGTAAATGGACAATATCATACGTCGTAATGAACTACCAAAACAAGACCGACTACAATGCTAAAATCACGCAAAAAAACCCCGAGTGACAACGACTTGGACCCATTTGTCAATTTGTGCAACTACCTGAAAGATAAAAAACTAAAAAACTAACACCGGATTCGAACCCACGACCCTTCCCCCGCCATCTCTCGGGCCACTCTCTCCCTCACCGCCAGCTCTCTCACCATTGGGGTCGAGCGGGATCACGTTCTTGGCGCTGAGGATCTCCACTGACAGCGAGTCGTGGTGGAAGTAGACTCGAACGGAGAGGGTGCCGAACTCCGCCGTCTCCTGCGTCTCCTGCTCCTGGAGCCGCTCCGTGTGGAACATCGCCATCAGATCCTCAGTGGAGAGACTGTTCAGCTGGAAAGGGAGGACGCAGTCAGAAGGGAGGAGCATGAGAACCGTGGGTTCGATCCCCAGTAAGAGTGGACCGTCGCTATCAGCTCCTCAGTGGATGACGCAGTCAGAAGGGAGGAGCATGGGGAGCGTGGGTTCGATCCCCGGTGTGGGTATGCTATTCATCTGGAAAGGGAGAACATTGTCAGAAGGGAGGAAGACGGAGGACCGTGGTTCGATCCCCGGTGTGGGTATGCTATTCACCTGGAAAGGGAGAACATTGTCAGAAGGGAGGAAGACGGAGGACCGTGGGTTCGATCCCCGGTGTGGGTATGCTATTCACCTGGAAAGGGAGAACATTGTCAGAAGAGAGGAAGACGGAGGACCGTGTGTTCGATCCCCTATGTGGGTATGATATTCACCTGGAAAGGGAGAAGATTGTCAGAAGGGAGGAAGACGGAGGACCGTGGGTGGGATCCCCGGCACGGGTATAATGTCACCATCAGTCCTCCATGCGGAGACGCTGTTCAGTGGGAAAGGGAGGGTAATGTCCGAGAGACGGTACAGGAAGGAATGTGGGTTCGATTACTGACATGGGTGAAAAGTATTGGACCACGAGCTGCTTACCCATTCGTTTGTAAAGCATGCTTGAAGCATTTAGTTGGAGCTTTGAAGTCCCTTTGGCGTGTAGTGTACGGAAGTTTTCGATAAACTAGCACCTATATACATTATACAATTCATACCATTTATCCGTATTATCCTCTTCCGCCACAGCTGCAACGACGAATTTGAGACAGAACCGTTTTGGGCGCCGAAAAGCCCCGTAGACGGTGAGCCCACGAACTCTGATCATCATCTTAAACACAGAACTTCGGTGTGCTGTTTGCTATTACAAGAAATTCATTTTCTGTAATGGCGCACCAACCTTTTCGACGCTCATCCCTGTTGCAACGACGTCGAGTAACTTCACATCAGCGCATTGCTGCGGCACTCACCTTCAAACTGCGACGTGTCTCGTCGAAAAGTTCTCCCTTGAGAGTGTCCAGAGGGACTCCCTGTCCGTCGGCATGGAAGAACCGACGAAGGATCTCCAGAGCCTCGCACAGACGTCCATAGAATGTCGGAGACTTGTCCTGAGCGGAAAGCAGAGAGGTCCCGTTAGAGGTCAGAGGAGGTCATGAACCGACACAGGATCTCCAGAGAATCACACAGACAGGCGTAAGAAGTATGAGTGGCGAGTGGCTTGACATGAGTGGCGCGCAAAGAATGTCAGGTCAGGGATGAGGGGTCAGGCCAGGTCGGCACTGGGGATCTGACAGCGCACTTATGTAGGTTCGTCAAAGGACGAGCCTGTGTCGAATGAATTCAGAGGTTCGGGTCCGACGAAGCGGTAGGAATGCTGGTACTCAAGCACACCGTACGTGTAATATAATAAGCAATATCGTTGCACGCTAAAACGGACAAAATTTAGTCACATTGATGTATTATTTTGCGTTCAAGAGACAATCTATGCAGATAGGTTCACAGTTGCAGATTTCATACAGGTGAGAGATGCCGATTAACAGGCCGCGATATCCGCACTCACATCCGAGATGGAGTCGGCCTGTGACTTGAGCTCTGAGATGGTGACCAGCCAGATCTGCAGCAGGGCACGGTCAAAGTTCCTCTTCATCAAGTCGGCATGCAGCCCAACCTGCGGAGGCAGATCAGAAAGCCGCTGTCAACCGTCATGCCATCTACGGCAATGTCATGTCATGTCATCTTCATCATCTCCGAGTGTCGTACATCTAGAGTAGGTGCATACCTACTTTTAAAGCATGCATTCCATCTGATGTATAAACAAACCAAAACACCTTTGCCACGGCATGGCACGGATGTGTATAAGATTGAGTGTTGCAGCTCGACATAGTAACGTTTGTTCGCGTGGCGTTGTGTGGCGTTCGGGTGGTGTTTCGTTTGTTTGTTCGTGGCCTCTCTGCCTCCTCACCAGACTGTGGTCCAGGTAGGCCATCAGGGGACAGATGGCTTCCTCCGTCGGTAGATTGTCCGGAGACCACGCCAGGTGGAAGATGTGTCGCTTCAGGTCCGAACGCATCTGCCGAGACGAGAAGGGTCACTCTCGCGGAGATAGGACCCCGGTCACCCAGCGTTTGGAAAAGGCTCGTCAGTATATGCACACGATAAGTGGGAGCCCGGGAAGGTTCCAGTTGTCAATAGCTAGGCCATAGTTAACCTGGCGTCTACGCCATTTATTTAGCGGGAAAATAGCGAACGTTGCTGAGACAACCGGGCATCATTAATCCTCTACAAAGACAGAGAACATTCTTTAAGCTGCGAAGTTCTTTAATCATGCCGTCACTCCGTCGAGTCAGATGAAAAAGTCCTCAGAGCTGCAGCATTCAGAAGCTTTCGATGAACAGGTCGACGCTCTACTACGTGGTGCTTTTCTCAGGATGAATTCAGATGTTTCGTGATTGTCCAACACATTTCTACTGATTTTTCTTCTCCGATTCAATCTGGCTAAATGGTCTGGCGAAGATGTTGACGGCTTCCTTTCTTCCCGCGAAGCAAACTGGTGGTGGACATATTTCAGACCAGTTTCACAACACATTCCACGAATTCACACACGCATAATTTATCTCAAATCTGACATCGACCAGCACTACGAGATGATGCAAAAACATCAACGTACCGATGCAAACAACATTTTGCACAGTTGCAAAAGCATTCGTATTCATACTACGAAAAAAACGTCAAACATTTGTTGACATTTTCCGGGGAAGGGAGGTCAAAGGCTTCATTCTACTAATTCCTAACGTTTGGTGGTTTTATAAGATTACCCAGAACATTTTTCGAGATTGTGTTAGGACTTCCGTCGATTATTTTGCTTCCACTGCCACCTGGCATGTTCTGCAACAGCCGAGCCGGCTGTAGCCGTCAAAAGCACATAATCCAGCAGTATTTCCTGTTCAGAATGACGTCACACCCACCTTTTCGGCCAGTTCTCTGACGTCACACCCACCTTCTCGGCCAGCTCTCTGACGCCACACCCACCTTCTCGGCTAGCTCTCTGACGCCACACCCACCTTCTCGGCCATCTCTCCGACGTCACACCTACCTTCTCGGCCAACTCTCTGACGTCACACCCACCTTCTCGGCTAGCTCTCTGACGCCACACCCACCTTCTCGGCCAGCTCTCTGACGCCACACCCACCTTCTCGGCCAGCTCTCTGCCGTCAAACCCACCTTCTCGGCCAGCTCTCTCACGCCACACCCACCTTCTCGGCCAGCTCTCTGACGCCACACCCACCTTCTCGGCTTCTGACGTCACACCCACCTTTTCGGCCAGTTCTCTGCAGACGTCCAAAACTCTGCCTTCCATCTCATCACTGAGTGACGAGGCCATGGCTGTGACACCACCGCTAACACCGTCAGGCATCTGTCAACACGATGCCATCTGTCAACACGGTGCAAGAGACGCTGTCACTCATCTGTCAACACGGTGCAAGAGACGCTGTCACTCATCTGTCAACACGGTGCAAGATACGCTGTCACTCATCTGTCAACACGATGCAAGAAACGCTGTCACTCATCTGTCAACACGGTGCAAGAGACGGTGTCACTCATCTGTCAACACGGTACAAGAGACGCTGTCACTCATCTGTCAACACGATGCAAGATACGCTGTCACTCATCTGTCAACACGATGCAAGATACGCTGTCACTCATCTGTCAACACGGTGCAAGAGACGCTGTCACCCATCTGTCAACACGGTGCAAGAGACGCTGTCACTCATCTGTCAACACGATGCAAGAGACGCTGTCACTCATCTGTCAACACGATGCAAGAGACGCTGTCACTCATCTGTCAACACGATGCAAGAGACGCTGTCACTCATCTGTCAGCGTCACAAGACATAGTGACGAAGGTCATTGTGCGTGTTGTCCAGCGCCAACTAGTGCAGTACCTGTAGTAACACGCAGTGAAAACACTGCTGATCAACACACACGCCGTATTCCACCGACCATGTTCCTCATGGCGACACCGTGTTCCTCAACCACCGGGCCCCTCCCCGTTCGCCCATTTCCACCGCACCTGCCACTTACCCCCGCCGAATTCCGCCACGAAATCGACCGTCTCTATCCGCCTACCCTCCGGATATCTCACCTGGACCGCCGCGGCCTGAGGGCCGCCTGTGCTACCCCGACCACCGTCACCACCGACCCGCACTTCTCCCGAACGAACGAACACTCCACCCAGCGCCTCCACACCAGTGATCCCCAGCAACACGTCTTCACCCATCAGTCTTTCCCTCACCACCGCAGCGCGTACCGCAGCCCGGCGGCCTTGCGCTTCCAGGCACACATCTACCCTCCCACATCACCCCACAGCACTGCCGTGTACCGCCATCGTGTCCGTCTCGCATTGCTCCCATTGAGGCGTACATCTGACGTAAACCACAGTCTCCTCGCAGCCCGTGTCCACCAGCGCGTGGCACAGCCGCCCATTCGGCACTACTGGTGCTCCGCTCCCGGCCCGGTGGGCGGCGGAGGAGCCGCTTGCGCTGATGCAACTCCTCCGCCATGACCGTTTGGGCACATTAGGGCGCTGTGTCCCACGGCCGGCCGCACAACCAGCACCGAACCGGACCCAGCTGACGGGTCACTTCTCTGACGCCACCGCTCCGTGGGGGCGGGGCCTCGCACACCACCGCCAACCAGGTCAAGTGAAGTGACCCCACATACAACCAAGTTTGCGGCCCTGCCACAGCCAAAGTGATTGACCAGACGGTTTAAAACTCACAGGATGTCATCAGGTGATAAGTACCTACAATTCGGTTATCTCGTTTTTTGTGTGGTATATCGGTGACATAAGGTCAGGTCGATTTCGTGACCTCCCCATTATGTCAATGCCAATGGGAGAAAAATGAAAACACATATAAATCCATAGGAAAAGGCTACATTTGACCAGTTTTCACCAGATCCACCACTCCTGTGCCAAATTCAAAGCCCTATGTCAAATGTCTGTTCTTGGGCGAGGTCAACTCAGGTGACCCCCAGGTCACGTATGGGTTTTCTTCAATAACTATTTACCAAATCTAGTTAGTGCAATGCTATTTTCACCATTGTATTTGGCTTGTCAAGACGAACCAAATGATGTAAAAGTTGACCTTTACCTGACCTTGACCTGATCTCAGGTAATTTGTTTTTGCATATGACCTAACTTAGTCACCCAAAATTTCATTCGATGCGTCTCGACGAGACAAACACAATAGGGAAATATGTTTGACTCTATCATGCTTTTGTCAAAAGTTATTCCTTAAAACAATTCGGCGATTTTTAGAATGTTTCAAATTCAATGGCTTCTGCCGGCTGCTAACTATTGATGGCTTCTAACTGTTGACCTTAGGTCAATTTTGATGAGACCTGTCACCTATCCCTCTCTATGGCCCTGTCCCTGTCTATGCCTCTGTCTTTATCGATATGACGGTTTTGTTAAGGACACCCTATATAGTCGAAATGTGACCTTTGATGATCTTTAGAGACCTCAATATTGACTTGATCAAAACAATGGCCGGTATACTTTCGATAGAGCTGGTCTCGAGTTATCCAACGCCGTTTCCAGCTTATCGCTACGCCGTGTGGTTTTCGAGATCTTGTTGTCCTGTCCTGTCCTGTCCTGTCCTGTCCTGTCCTGTCCTGTCCTGTCCTGTCCTGTCCTGTCCTACCCTACCCTACCCTACCCTGTCCTGTCCTGTCCTGTCCTGTCCTGTCCTGTCCTACCCTACCCTGTCCTGTCCTGTCATGTCCTGTCCTGTCCTGTCCTGTCCTGTCCTGTCCTGTCCTGTCCTGTCCTGTCCTGTCCTGTCCTGACATGCCCTATCCTGCCATGTCCTGCCCTGTCCTGCCCTGTCTTGCCTCTGTCCCGCCTGTGTCCCGTCCTGCTCTGCCCGTTGCCGCCGCCCTGTCCTGCCCCGCGCCTGGTGGCACCGGCACAGCTGTTTTTTTTTTTAATTTAGTCCGAATGCTTTTGAATGGATGGATTTCCGAGGTCAGGCCCCGCGCTAAGCATAGCTTGTTGCGCAGGCCCTGACCCCACCACCCGATCAAGCAATTCATGGCGTCCGGCAGAATTTAGAAGCAAAATGTTTACGTGCCCGACATACCTGGACACGGTCCGCCCTGCCCTCTGACGTCACCTGACCTTGAGTGCCGAGCGCCGAAGCGACTCGAACCCGGCCTGCCACTACCTGGCGAGGTCAGAGGTCAGCTGTTGCATTGGCGTGCTCTCGGTTAGATAAGTAAAGTTAGATTACCCGATACAGAGCAAAAGTGTCAAGTCAAATTGGCGAATATTATGGTCATGACTAGATAGTATAGTTTGAATAGCAATATCGGCTACCTGACTAAAATTTGCACTGGTCAACGATGGGAACTGTTCCATATGCGCGGCAGCGGCCGGAATCTACACATTAGGCAAAACAGCACCAGTACAATTTTGACGTTGGCCTAAGTTGTATGGGTGGCAATGCCACCCCAGTGTCACGGCAGGGGTCTGCCACCCCTGCCCCGATGGTGGCGCCGCCATTGAGCGACGTACAACTTCACAAAGTGCAGCATCCTATAAATGTCGGTGCCCGTGCCAACGGTGGCCGTCGTAAATATGATAATATTCACGACGTGCTCCGTGATTTGCAATGGCTCGATGCTACGAATCTTGTCAAGCATTACCGGCTCTGTATGGTACACACAACCACCACCACGGGAAGACTGGAAGACATTGCCAGCACTATCGGCAACACTGCGCAGCACCGGTACCAGACGCGTGCTGTCGGCCACCGTGTGTTACCGATAATACGCACGGAGGTAGGCCGCCGACGGTTATGTTACGGCGCCGTGCGCGACTACGACCGTCTCCCGTTCGACGTCATCACGCGACATTTTAACGTTTCAACTGAGGAGATATCTCCCCAGAGATCAGTAGAGCCCTTCATGGAATGGGAATCCCCATGGAACCCATGGCACGGCATGGACATCGGTGGGAAGGAGGCCATTTTTGGAAATGTAATGGGTTGGAACGGGTTTGGGACAGACCATATATTTTTTTTTGGCACTACACAAAGTGAAATATGCTGAAACGGGTGGGAATGGGAGCCCCATCAATTATGAATTCGGATTGGAACGGGTTTGGGTCTGGCTGAATGGGCTGGAACGAGATGGGGGCTGAACATGTGTCCCATGCAGACTTGTCAACGATTCAATGTGAATCGACTACTTTTGATTGAATCATTCTTATTGCAAATGAATCACTCATTAATCGATTCACCTCATGCGCAAACCTGGTGTGAGTCACTGATTGAATCATACATACAGAGAAAATAGGCTGATTGAATCATGCATTGCTCAAAGAAGCATTCTTTTTTAGTTGAACAGCATAAACTGTCCACAAAAATATACCAGCGTCCCAGCATTCATTTGAGCCCCGTGGACAAACCAGGCACTTAATGGCCAATTATATGAGCTCTGTGTCCTGAGCTGTGGCCTGCAATTCAACCATGCGTGAAGAAAGCGAGGCTTTGTGTCCAACTCCAGTGGGCACAAAGCCACTGCTCAATCAGCCCTAACTAGGTACCTTGGTACTGGTAGGGTTAGGGGTAGGTACCTAAGTACTTAGATAAGGTAACTAACGCATACTTCGGTTCATAAACCACACAGTACACGCACACCTTTTTCACACGAAAAATTATCAAAAGGTACCCACCTTTTCCTAATTTCTAAGCTATACCGTATCAAAAACGAAATCATAAACAAACATTTGTATGTCCCAAATATCACTGTCATATCTGCGCCGCTTTATTTCACATCATGCTTTATAAAAAAATACCTGATGCAAAATACAAATAAATGTTATATTCGCTTAAAAAAGCGAAACGTAAAGTCAATAATGGTTTTGGAACTTGGAATTTGCAAGTATAATAAATGTTATAAATATAATTTTATTATCAAAATAAACAACCTATTTCCCATTTTAGCAAATGTCCTGTAATTGGCGTCACGCCCTCTTTGCCGTCGCACCACTTTCGCCCACGGCCGCCCGCTGCTTTTTCCTAACTAACCTAACTATTTTCATAATTCAATAGCAACATTCAATGACGTCATTTAAATTTCTACAAGGGTTTTGAATGACTGCAAACTGCAAAGAGAGCTGTCTGGCATTAAGGATAGTTACCCACATTGCGAGTCGTTGTGAATGAATCATTCATGAGCCACTCATATTAGCTGCGAGTCACTGTGAATCGACTCACCATGACCAGTGTTAATGTTGAGTGATTGAATCATGATTGAATCATTCATTATGGTAATGCTGAGTGATTGAATCATGATTGAATCATTCATTATGATCCGTGAATCACTATGAATCGACTCATGACAAATATGAATCATTGACAAGTCTGGTCCATGAAGGGCTCTAGAGATCAGTACGGCATTGCGTAAGCTGTGTTCTGTGTCGACTGTTGAGTGCTGCTGTTGAACCTCGCCCTGATTCTTACCTGCCTGACGTGTGAAAACGAAACCCCATGATTTATGCAATTATCGTGAATAAACAAAATTATTTTGAATCTGAATCAGACACACATCTGTCAACACCGTCACAATCTGGGCACGCTGTCACACATGTCAACACAACTCGCCAAACACCGTCACTTATCGATAAGGTTTTTTACATTTATTTACGGTAACCTGCACAACTTCATGGAAGGACATCCGATTGTTATACCCATCACAAACAAATGTCCAAACTTTTGTCGCATTAATTAGTGGACCCACGTTAACAACACCATGTGTTCAAGAGAAAATCGAATGTTCAAATTTTACGAATAGACTCGGGTCTCCAGCTCTGTTGACATCTTCCGCCCTTTAGGACTTGCTTTGTTTGGAAGCTGCACGCGCACCGATAAGTTGGCGGTAGCCTAGAAAGAAAGTAGGAAACATAGGGAACGGTTGTGCTAGAATGAATGCATATTTCTATTATTATTTAATTTTGGTCTTGTTCTTGTGGGAAGACGAAAATTTGGAAGCAACATTTGTTTTCAAATTTGTTTAATTACTTTGCCTGGAAATTGGCACATTTCGCCCGTGTATCTCAGTTGGGAGAGCCCTGGGCTTGCGAAATCTGACTTTCCCTGGCAAGGTGGGTTCGAGAATCGAGACGCTTCGATGCTTCGGCGCTTCGAGACGCGGTCCGTCCTCAGTCGTTCGGGGACGTACAACTTTCGTCTCTAAATTCTGCCGGTGACTGGAATTGCGCGATCGATTGTAGTGGTCAGGGTCCGCGTGATGAGCTTAGCTTGACGTGGGTCCTGATTTGGGAAATCCATCCCATCAAAACATTCGACTAAATTAAACAATTGTTTGATTTAGTTTAGTATTGAGTAATATCTGACGACTTCATTTTGCGTGCATACAACCACCATTGTTACATTTTTAACAATGATAGTTTTATGCAAGCAAAATGAAGTCGTCAGATATATTCGTCGTTGAATATTTTAGTTTCATCAAAATATCCGGCTAAGCGAGCTTGATGTATTTACTAATAAACATCCCTATCCATATTTCCAACAAGTCCAACCAAATAAGGCGGGTATGATGAGCTAGCAGTATGGCAAACAATGTCATTAGCGTATTGTTTCATTTCTCTTATGTAGTATAGGCTACATCTTATGTTTGTACCGCAAACAACATTGGATGGCAACAGAGTCAACAACAACAAGCGACAGAGTCAAGTAACCTTCACTGGGAGAGTTCAAACATTACTCAACACCGCATCCTATGCTACACACCAAAATATATTGTAACCTATTGTATCTATTGTAATCTATTGTATATTGTAACAAGACCGGCGAAATGTACTGCAAGTGCCCTGGTAAGCATGATGTAGGGGATATTGTAGGGGATAGTGGGGCACGATGTAGGGGATAGTGGGGCAAGATGTAGGGGATATTGTAGGGGATAGTGGGGCATGATGTATGGGATATTGTAGGGGATAGTAGGGCACGATGTAGGGGATAGTGGGGCAAGTTGTATCGTGGACAAGTTGAAACAAGGCGATTTGTTCCAAAACTATCCAACCGATGGCGTTAGTGGTGCGATGAAACGTGACGCCACGACGTCCGTCACCTTTCCTTGTGATGTCGGCGCCGTAGTTGACGCGTCTCCGGGTGAGTCATGATTTGTGTGTTTTTTAGGACCGTTGTAAAAAAATGAGGCCGAACGAAAAGTGTGTTTTCGGTAACACAAAACGGTAGGATCTCGGTGATTAAAATACAATAATTGAGGGTTGGGCTTTCTCACAGAAAAGTTTTGATTCAGCTGTTCACGCGTGTGTGAAGCAATGGCACGATCTTTTTGAAATGGCAGGGAAGTGCATGCTGTATCACAGCCCCCCCACCAGGAATGGTTGGCAGCACGCGGGCGTCTGGGCGTTAAAAACCTACTACACCATAG
>JAXIVJ010002429.1:65000-109860 GCA_036785665.1 Chirona hameri
AGCAGTCACTGAACCGTCGTCCGTCACTGAGCTGTCACTGAGCTGTCACTGAGATGTCACTGAACCGTCACTGAGATGTCACTGAGCTGTCACTGAACCGTCACTGAGATGTCACTGAGATGTCATTGAGTTGGCACTTAACTGTTTCTTAGCTGACCAGAGTAGTCGTGAAGCTGTGCGACCGGAGGATTTACATCCACTCCCGTGAGATGTACTGTGGTGAACGGCAGACCGCTTGGGACCCTCATTTTTGGCGATGACTTTTGAAGGAACCAACTGACATGAACGCATTTCTCACAATGGATATTTCAGACCCTGCGCCAACTGTATTATTAAGGTGGGTTAATGTCGAACGAAAATTTAGAGCACTTACCATTCACTCGTAATGTGAAAACTTGCGCAGGAAATTCAATCGGTGGGTAGAGGCTATCGTGAAGGGGTGGAGCTATGCTCTGACGTCAGAACTTAGCTCCGCCCTGGTAGACCTTGCACCGACGCTGTCCGACCCGTGACCGGTCAGAGTGGTGGGCGGAGTCGAGGACGGGACTACAGAGCAACCAGGCATTAGCCTCTATCCGAGCTCGCATCATCTTTAACATTATGAGTGAATGGAAAGTACCCTAAATTTTCGTTTAACACTAACCAACCTTTATAGTAAAAAATCGCGCAGGGCCTGACACGTCCATTGCGGGAAATTCAGCCATGCTAGTTGATGCATTCCAAAGTTATCGCTGAAAATAAGGGTTTCAAACGTTCTGCCGTTCACAGTAGGTAAATGATTCATGTAACGCTGGGTCTAACTATGCGTTGACAAGTAGGATGAACAAGTAGTATGATAGTACAACTTGTGGATGAACAAGTAGTATGAACAAGTAGTATGCGTTGACAAGTAGGATGATATACAAGAGGAAACATTAAATAAACTCTTACTCGACACCAATACAGATGGGCAGTAGGCACAAACCTTGGCAGGGTTAGGGTCCGGATCCGTCATTGCCACAATCCAGAATTACTAGAAGCTCGAGCCGTTTCTGGATTTCAGTCTTCCAATTATCCCGAGTTCCGTGCTGATTATTAACACACTTTGATTCTAATGCATGACATCTTTTTTTGTTTACCTCTTGACTCAAGCGAATCTATAATCAATGGAGCAATTCGTTCACGCACATCACATCACATATTCGCTAAATGTTTGGTTGGTTGAACGCAAGGGGTTTGGTCGTGTGCAGGTTACAGGTTAAACAGGTACACATAACCACAACGTGACATATTATGTGCTGGCCCTTCTCATAGAGCTGAAAGCTATTAGCTATATAAGCATGTCATCCACACTTATAAGCCAGAGTAGCAGAAGCAAACAAAAATTATGAGTCAACTCCATAAGTTTTGGTCATATTGGTGAACAAACTGAGTAACACATACGTAATTAATGGGTAATTAATAATGGGTAATGCATGGGTAATGAATGGGTAATGAATGGGTAATGAATGGGTAATGAATGGGTAATGAATGAGTTATGAACGGATAATGAATGGGCAATGAATATGACTGGTTGCTTTTCGATTATATCGTGTGCGTGCCGCTAGTTACTGAACAATTACATACATTGATGGTCATAATAATACCGCACACACTTAAAGGGAATGTTTCACCTTTGTATTGGTTTTAAACTGAGATAGCCATTATCTTTGGCCGTTATTGAAATGTCGAAAATATTCAGGTCATTTTCCCAACAAAACTTAGCCGTTTCTAAGCAATTTAATTTATAATTTGCAAAATGGGGTCTAGGCTAGTGCCGCCGCTGATTGGCTGACACCCACTCTGTCAGCCAATCCCACTTTGTCAGCCAATCAGCGGCGGTCTATAGCTAAATAATGACGTCATCATCCCAAAGTTAAAACTTAATTTGTATAAAGTTAAGTGACTTTTCGAGATAAAAATATCACCATCGTTTTGGGCAGCACTTACTTTATATTTTCGACTACAACCAGCGCATATTTAACAACTTTCAGAAAGGTGAAACATTCCCTTTAGCCATTCCAATAATGATGTCACAATATATGGCAACGCGCAACCTGGAAGAAACCCTTAATCGGTTCTTAGTAATACACAATATTTGCTACAATTTCTTTTGACTCGACAGGGCACCTAGAATCAATATACCTAATTTTAGTACGACCTTACAATTTTCATCTGGCTAAAATGTTAACCGGTCAAACCAAGCGAAACTGGTATTGTCCGTGCTCCTCTTCGATAGTTGGGAAGGAATGGCACGGACGCTGCATTGTGGTCATCGGAGCATGGCCATTGGCCACTCGCTTCGTCTGCCTCTGACTATTTCTAGAGAGACATGTCAGGGTCGACTTCCAGTACTCACTGATCTGGTGCATGGCTGCTCCGTTCGCCTGCTTCTGCGTTCTGACTGTCTCAGGCAAACGACAGCATCATCGGCCAGCGATCACTGACCTGGTGCATGGCGGCTCCATTTGCGGGCTGGTCCTCCTGGAGAAACTGTTCCATCATCTCCTGAACCGGTCGCCGGACGTGCTCCATGTTGTTGATGTGGGCACACAGCTGTCGGAGGGAAAGGTCAAAGGTCAATCTCTGAGGTCATGTCGGGAGGTGGGCTCCTGCCATGGCGAACCATGGCTTGTCACATCGCAAAGTATACCACTTTAAATATAGCTCCAAGGCGAAGGCTGCATAGTTTTCCGACACATAATACCCAGATTTCATTCAATTTTACATCATTTAGTGTCATCGCTCGCCATCCAGACCGATATCCAGACCAGACCAGACCGTGTCATCGCTCGCCATCCAGACCGAAACCACGAGTCCACGACACATCAGCACACATTACTACTGGTAACATCAGGTCAATTATTCAATATTAAATACCTCATCATAGTGTGCTCATAAGGCAAGCAGGAGCAACTTCGTCCGTTCAGTTACTTGTCTGATAACATCCCTTCAAACAGTTACCAGCCTGTCAACAAATGGTTGCTGCGTCGCTCTGGTACAAACACACACAACGGGGGTCGGAATGCGTCACAAACCCCAGCTCACTGCACGCACTCTGGTGACTCCTCTGGGCTCTGCGGCACTGTGACCTGCAATGCATTTTCTAAGACCCCTGCGCCACCAAAAAGGTTTCGTAACACCTGTTTATATATACAGCGTCTGGTCTTGCATGCAAATTAATTGGTTTACTCACGCCCGCATATTTTAGCACGTATTTCCATTTTTATGCGTGATGCAGCGGGTTGACACGTGACATGTAAGAATGCGCTGATAACCCACATAGTAACACCGACAAAATACTTAATATATGATGCTAAGTATAGGGAGATACGGCCATCTTTAGCATCCAGTTTAAACCGTGCCCGAAGCGCGATTTTGAAACTGAAAATATATAGCAGCAAAGCAAAATAACTTAGATAACTTCAGCACAAAGTGGAGCGAGTTAAAAGCTGATTAAGCGCTGGTGAATGATGACTCTTATAATCCATTTCGTTCTATCTTCATTGCCAACAAAACCCCGGTCCTTGCTCCGTCCCCTCACGCGCGATTTGGCGGATTGCGACATGTCTGGCGGCGGCATCGTGGCCGGCGGATGGCGCCATCTGCCGCGGTCCCGCTGATGATGTCGCGGGTCTGCCGTCTGTGGCGACGTGTCTTCGTTTGGAGGCTATTGACTGGCCTCCGATGTTGATGGGTCTGCCGTCTGTGGCGACTGTAGTCGTCGTGTCTTCGTTTGGAGGCTATTGACTGGCCTCCGATGTTGATGGGCCTGTCGCCGCCGATGCAACCGTTGTCGCCGCCGCCTCCGCCGTCGATGCTCCTGCCGCCGTCCTCGCTGCCGCCATCGCCGCCCTCACCAACGCAGGCATCCTACTACAGTACCTGCAAGTAGGATAGGCCCCCGCCCTTTCCCCACCAGGGCCGACCCGGGACCGGTCCCTGGCAGATTCTGCCGGGCCGGTCGGCCGGCCGGGCGTGCGGGTTGCCGACCCAGCTGGTCGACGGCTCGCACGCCCGGCCGATGGCGAGGCGGGCGCCGCTTCGCGAGGATTGGCCGCGGTGAACGCGAGGCGGCGCGGGCCGCCTACGATATTCATACTGAATGTTGAAATGTATGAATGAGTGTCTGTGGTGGTGACAAATATACGGGAAAAGGCACGTGACATTTGAAGAGGAGAACTAATATGAATTAATACTAAACACGGCTCGGCCACGCTGGGCTGCCACGCTGGCTCGGCCACGCTGGGCTGTCGCTGCCATGTGCACTATCTTACGTCGCTACTGTGCACTAACGTCACTATGTGCACTAATTTACGTCACATGCTACTGCGAGCTGTGCGGCGTGCAGTACTGCACCTTGACGGTACTGACGCAGTCGCGACGGTGTGACGGTGTGACGGTACTGACGCTGTCGCGACAGTGTGACCTGGGGCCTATATGAGTATTGGGTATCACCCAAACAATGGTCGCGACGGTGTGACCTGGGGCCTATATGAGTATTGGGTATCACCCAAACAATGGCGTATGTGGACCGTGCAAACATACTACGGCTCAAAGCCAAGGGCGGATCCAGTTGGCAATGGGGGGGGGGGGGGGGGGGGGGGGGGGGGGTCACCTCGAAGGTCTTGAAACAGTGAGTCCCCCATACAAATAGATAATACAACAACTTTTTTTCTTCTCTGTTTGTCATGTTAATCGGCAAAAATGCATTGGGCCCCCAAAACCGGTGTCTGGATCCGCCACTGCTGGGTGCCCGACTAATTGCTGGGTGGCGAACATATTACATTATATATCAGGCATGCTACCGCATCGCTACAGTCAGCTGGCGTTTCCATGGCAACGGTGTAGATGATGATGATTGAGGTTTAAACGGGTGCACCGACTACCAAGTCGTACGGCCAGCAACGGTGTAGGCGCGAAGACGGCAATCCAGAGTAACACCCCACGGATAGGCGAGGGGGATTACAGCACAAATTATGAAAGGCGCGATGGCTGATCCTACATGGCAGTGGAATGTGATCAGCATCAGCAACATTCCATCAGACATTAAGGCGATGTGATCAGTATCAGCAACATTCCATCAGACATTATGGCGATGTGATCAGCATCAGCAACATTCAATCAGACATTAAGGCGATGTGATCAGCATCAGCAACATTCCATCAGACATTAAGGCGATGTGATCAGCATCAGCAACATTCCATCAGACATTAAGGCGATGTGATCAGCATCAGCAACATTCCATCAGACATTAAGGCGATGTGATCAGCATCAGCAACATTCCATCAGACATTAAGGCGATGTGATCAGCATCAGCAAAATTCCATCAGACATTATGGCGATGTGATCAGCATCAGCAACATTCCATCAGACATTAAGGCGATGTGATCAGCATCAGCAACATTCCATCAGACATTAAGGCGATGTGATCAGCATCAGCAACATTCCATCAGACATTAAGGCGATGTGATCAGCATCAGCAAAATTCCATCAGACATTATGGCGATGTGATCAGCATCAGCAACATTCCATCAGACATTAAGGCGATGTGATCAGCATCAGCAACATTCCATCAGACATTAAGGCGATGCGTGGTGGAATGTGTGGCGGGTCGATGCTTATATTTGCAGTTGGATCCAATCTGCTTTGATAATGATATACCTCTGGATGGCTTTGATGTGGCGAGTTTCTATTTATGTTGCGTTTTTTAAAATAAAGAAATACATTGTTATTTCGAGAAACTATAAACTTGACATTTTTGTTTGGTGACCTGTAGTGATGTAAATTGACGTGGGCTACCTCCAACAACCTGTGGTGACCTCTGATTCTGGAATCGATATCGAAGTGTGTGTCTGTGTGTCTGTGCGGCTGTGCGGCTGTGTGGTAGTGTGTTGGCTCTGCCTGCGACATTGTACTAACTCTAGGGACTTCTGCTGACCTGGACTGACCTCTAATGACCTGTATGGACCTCTGGTGACCTCCAGTGACCCGTACTGGCCTCTATTGACCTCCAGTAGCCTGCACCGACCTCTAACCAGTAAACATGCCGACATCGGGCCGACGTCGGCAGATGTCGGCATCTCGACCACGGCATACCAACGTCGATCCGACGTCGGCATATCGGCACAGAAAGCAACTCGGCATGCCGACATCGGGCCGACGTCGGCAGATATCGGCAGAATGCAGATGTCGACTTTCTTAGCATAGGTTCGTAAGTTACTTAAATTTAGAAGAAAGTACAATTCGTACCAGAGATTTTGTGATAATTAGCAAACTGATTATTTTGTTTAAGAAATTACGAAAAGAAATAAGTTGTTTTCCTCTAAAAATCATTAATTGTTTTAATGCTGGGACAGTTTGTACGAATGTGGCAACATTATTGCGTAAATGATCGTTCGCCGCCATGGTGGTCGTGCTACATTAGTTTTTTAAAGCGCGTTTTGTAGATGCATAGGCATCCAAGATCGATTCTAATTCGTATTGTGCAGGAAACAAGATTATTGATTACAAGTGTGACAGAAAACGGGACCTTGAGCGCAACAAACGTGCCTGATTCTATGTAAGTAATTGTAGACGAATATTCCGCGCAGATATAGCAATTCTTACGTATGCGTTATTCAACGTGCCTTTATAACATATGTTATGTTGCAATTTAATATTGTTATCCATTGCAGTGTAGTAATAATACCCCGCTCTAGCGCTTGACGGTCGGTGGTCGCAGGGACCGACTGTGACCGGGCGAGGTCACCGGGTCAGCGCCCGCGGCGCTGGGCCGGCCGAGCGCAGCGGAATCGGCCGGACGGAGCGGGGCAGTCAGTTGGCGACAAGCTCGGGGATCGCACACGATGCGGTGCTGGAGCAGGGCAATTGTACGGGTTTACTGTCTGTTTGTTTAATTAGTCATTATGTGTATTCGGTCAATATCATCCAGCATACTCAATTTAATGCCAAATGTTAATCATTGCAGTACCTATGAGCCACGTGTGGGGCATCAGTCACGTGACCAAGTTGACCTTGGCTCCAGTTGAACCCAGGAGTCACGTGACCGAACTCAGGTGTGGGGCGTCAGTCACGTGACCAAGTTGACCTTGGCTCCAGTTGGACCCAGGAGTCACGTGACCGAACTCAGGTGTGGGGCGTCAGTCACGTGACCAAGTTGACCTTGGCTCCAGTTGGACCCAGGAGTCACGTGACCGAACTCAGGTGTGGGGCGTCAGTCACGTGACCAAGTTGACCTTGGTCCCAGTTGGACCCAGAAGTCACGTGACCGAACTCAGGTGTGGGGCGTCAGTCACGTGACCAAGTTGACCTTGGTCCCAGTTGGACCCAGGAGTCACGTGACCGAACTCAGGTGTGGGGCGTCAGTCACGTGACCAAGTTGACCTTGTCAGACGCCCCCACCTTATATATGTATATATCGCCTTGCTATGCACAATCAAGTACGCGAGCATTCAACTAATTCATCTGCCTGCCTATCTGCCAGTTTTAGTATGTGTCTCGTTTGACGCCCTCTCCTTTTCTTCTTTCAGATGCCGTTGCCCTGAAGCACGGCTTTCAAAATAAGGACACGCAGGTGCGACAATGGCTGTACAACGTGTCCAACTGTTGTCGGCAGCCGAGAGGAGGCCCCTTATATCGTGTTTGTACTGTCATTACTGTGTGACCTTGGGATGGTTAGATGTAAATACAGAAGAGTTCGGATGCATTTGTTAGTGTTTGAATGCCTGCAGAAGTCTGGAAAGCGTCCTGTAATTACTGGTAGAGAGTTTGGGAACCAAACTTCGCATACGTCGGGTTAATGTCGGCAAACGTCGGGGCAATGGCGGCAGACGTCGGGCCGACGTCGGCTCGATGTCGGGGTAACATCGGCTACACGTCGGGTCAACAGCGGGTCGACGTCGGCCCGACGTCGTAGCGCCTCGAGCTCGGCAAAGCATCTCGGGCCGACGTTAGCCCGATGTCGGGGTAACATCGGATCGATGTCGGGGTAACATCGGACCGATGTCGGGGTAACATCGGATCGATGTCGGGGTAACATCGGACCGATGTCGGGGTAACATCAGACCGATGCCGGGGTAACATCGGACCGACGTTGGGGTAACATCGGACCGATTTCGGGGTAACATCGGACCAATGTCGGGGTAACATCGGACCGACGTCGGGGTAACATCGGACCGACGTCGGGGTAACATCGGATCGATGTCGGGGTAACATTGGACCGATGTCGGGGTAACATCGGACCGATGTCGGGGTAACATCATACCGATGTCGGGGTAACATCGGACCGACGTCGGAGTAACATCGGACCGATGTCGGGGTAACATTGGACCGATGTCGGGGTAACATTGCCCCGATGTCGGGGTAACATCGGACCGATGTCGGGGTAACATCGGACCGATGTCGGGGTAACATCGGACCGATGTCGGGCTAACATCGGACCGATGTCGGGGTAACATCGGACCAATGTCGGGGTAACATCGGACCGATGTCGGGCTAACATCGGACCGATGTCGGGGTAACATCGGACCGATGTCGGGGTAACATCGGACCGATGTCGGGGTAACATCGGCTGCACGTCGGGAGCATTGGTTAACAGCGGGCCGAAGTCGGCTCGATGTCAGCATGCCGAGCTGCTTTCCGTGTCGAGATGCCGACGTCGGCGCCATGTCGGCTGGACCTCGGCTAGACCTCCGCATATGCGGACATATCCGACGTGTAGCCGACGTCGGGCCGATGTGGGCATGTTTACTGGGTACTGGGTAGTGACCTCCACTAACCTGCACTTACCTCCAGTGACCTCCACCGACATGTATACTTACCCCCAGTGACCTGTACTGACCCGTTACTTCTGGTGACCTCCAGTGACCTGTACTGACCTCGGGTGAGATGGTGACCTCCAGTGACCTGTACTGACCTCGGGTGAGATGGTGACCTCCAGTGACCTGTACTGACCTCGGGTGAGATGGTGACCTCCAGTGACGGGTACTGACCTCGGGTGAGATGGTGACCGTCAGTGACCTGTACTGACCTCGGGTGAGATGGTGACCTCCAGTGACCTGTACTGACCTCGGGTGAGATGGTGACCTCCAGTGACCTATACTGACCTCGGGTGAGATGGTGACCTCCAGTGACCTGTACTGACCTCGGGTGAGATGGTGCCTCCCTGGGGCGTCAGCGCCAGTTGGTTGGCCGATTTCTGATCACACAGCTCAGCGTAGTATTTGGCGCCGGTGATAATATCCTGCAAGAACAGTGGAAAACCAGCGTCAGATGTCGCTAGACTGTTCCGTTCTGGAAATCACAGCAAGATAGATAAATAAAACTCTAGAATCGGAACTGAGATCCGCGCAAATGTATGAATAGCAAAAGCCTCGGTGTGCTATTTTGTATTGTAAAGATGACAAATATTGGTAGATTTGATTACCTTATTTGTTTTTACTAATTCGGTTTCGCTATATAAATACAGTAATTGCCTACCTCTAGGAGCTTCTCTCGGAGACTGTGCGCCTCCAGATGGGGAGGCCACTCCAGGTGATTCCAAAACTCCCGGACCTGAAATACAATCACATTCACGGTAAACAGCAGCACGTTCGCCAACCATCAAATATCCGTCTGCAAACAGAAAGTAACGAAAATAAAATAAAATATGCATTTCTTGCCAAATTCCAGTACCTTTATTTAATCGTAACGCATTTTTATATTTTTATTTTTATTTTCATATTTTTCATATTTTTAGATTTTCCATCAAATTATGGCCACTGCTGGATGTCAACCGATTTATGTAATGTTCATAGTCACATACGTATCTATTTTATGCGTAGGAGCAGGGTCCGTGTCATGGAATTCACACAATAAAATCAGCTGATATTTTGACGCTAAAACAAATGTAATATATTTTTGGTGTCCGTAGATATATTTTTTTATAAAAAGAACTACGTGAAACTAATTGGTATCCATTAGCCGTTCTGGCACCCCTCGCTCACTCTCACTTAATTACATCACCGTCGCTCGTAAAACGCGTCGTTAGGCTCATTAGACGAACTATAGGCCGGTGAATATTAACCAGGCTCGACCGACTGCACCGAGGTTAGCGATAACTGATAACGGTGCTCGACACCAATCAGTCCGCATCGAAGGACTCGTGATGACGTTCGGCGCAGACCTGTGACGTCATCGAGGGACTCAGGAATCGATTCTGCCTTTCACATTGTCGTCGATGTAGAATAGCCGATTTGCACTATGCAACTAACTGATACTGGTGGTAGTATCATAGTAGACAGGAAAAGTTAGAAGCAAGTAACTAATTAGCGGCTGATAAAACTTCAAGTGGACGCAGCACCGGGGAACTGCAAGCTCTCGCTTCCCAGCTTTCGGCCAATTCTGAACTTCGTTCCAGAAGCACCCGCCAGGACGCTGATTTGGCCCTCCCGCGCGTGAGAACTACAACCGGCAAGCGTCGCTTTTTACATAGTACGGTGCAGCGGTACAACACCCTGTCTCGGGACATTCGTGATATGTCTTTACCGTTATTTAAACGTAAAGTTGGCGCTCTTTTACATGACATCTGATGTGCTGTGCTGGATGTGTGTGCTTGCGATGGCGTATTGTGTGTGTGTGTTTTGTTTTTCTACTCAGTGTACGCATGTGTGTCGTTTTTAACATGTCTCTCATCTTTTAACCCTGACACGACGCTCAGAACAGCCGGTTTTATGTATCGGAGAGTGTTTATACCGTAACTACATACATACATACAATCGCGTTGGAAGCCCATAGTCAACACAAATGTCATGCATTCATACACAATAGTTAGACCGTTACAAACCATACTGAGCAAATGCAATTTAATTGATGAGATGATAGCGTCATTACACTAAATACCAACTGGCCCATCCTCCGATCTACCCTCGGTCACCACCACATTGCCAGCATAGCAACCCTCATATCCCGAACAACACTAGAGCGTTGTCACTAGCTTCCGATACCTCGACGACCCTGCGTCACCGAGCTACCCACGGCTAGACCCGGAGCTACCCGGAGCTACCCACGGAGACCCGGATACCCGGAGCTACCCGGAGCTACCCACGGAGACCCGGAGACCCGGAGCTACCCGGAGCTACCCACGGAGACCCGGATACCCGGAGCTACCCGGAGCTACCCACGGAGACCCGGATACCCGGAGCTACCCGGAGCTACCCACGGAGACCCGGAGACCCGGAGCTACCCGGAGCTACCCACGGAGACCCGGATACCCGGAGCTACCCGGAGCTACCCACGGAGACCCGGAGACCCGGAGCTACCCGGAGCTACCCACGGAGACCCGGAGACCCGGAGCTACCCGGAGCTACCCACGGAGACCCGGAGACCCGGAGCTACCCGGAGTAACCCACGGAGACCCGGAGACCCGGAGACCCGGAGCTACCCGGAGCTACCCACGGCTAGGATTGACCCGGAGCTACCCACGGCTAGGATTACAAATGAGGCTCCAATGTCCGTCGCTTAAGTGTCATTGACTGTATTTGTGATCAGCACGTATCACTGACTTGTGCGCATTTAATCACGATAAAGGCTGGCAGGATTTATTTTCGATGTCTCCATGTTACTATGGCCTGGGGTGACTTCTCCGTCATGCCACTTATCACTGTGCCCTAACGTGACCCCTCCATAACCTTAACAGACTACAGTATCATACGCCAGTGAACATTGCAAGCCTGAGGACATACCACGGTGATCTGAGCCGACTTCACCGTCGTCTCACGATGACCTGACCGGTGACCTGACCTGACCTGCAGTGACCTGAGCTGACCTGATTGAAGCAGGAGGCGATGTCGAGGGCGGCTGAGCTGTGCCTGACGTACTCCTCTCGGTCAGAGAGCTTGTCCAGCTCCACGGCTTTGCTGACGCGCCACAGGATCTTGAACCGGGCCACGTCCAGCCACCTGCCGGTCAGGTCACACAGGTCACCTGTCGGGCCACACAGGTCACCTGCCGGGCCACACAGGTCACCTGCCGGGCCACACAGGTCACCTGCGCTAGTAGGTCAGGTCACACAGGTCACCTGTCGGGCCACACAGGTCACCTGCGCTAGTAGGTCAGGCCACACAGGTCACCTGTCGGGCCACACAGGTCACCTGCCGGGCCACACAGGTCACCTGCCGGGCCACACAGGTCACCTGCGCTAGTAGGTCAGGTCACACAGGTCACCTGTCGGGTCACACAGGTCACCTGTCGGGCCACACAGGTCACCTGCCGGGCCACACAGGTCACCTGCGCTAGTAGGTCAGGTCACACAGGTCACCTGTCGGGTCACACAGGTCACCTGTCGGACCACACAGGTCACCTGCCGGGCCACACAGGTCACCTGCGCTAGTAGGTCAGGTCACACAGGTCACCTGTCGGGTCACTCAGGTCACCTGTCGGGCCACACAGGTCACCTGCCGGGCCACACAGGTCACCTGCGCTAGTAGGTCAGGTCACACAGGTCACCTGTCGGGCCACACAGGTCACCTGCCGGGCCACACAGGTCACCTGCGCTAGTAGGTCAGGTCACACAGGTCAGGTCGGGTCACACAGGTCACCTGTCGGGCCACACAGGTCACCTGCCGGGCCACACAGGTCACCTGCGCTAGTAGGTCAGGTCACACAGGTCACCTGTCGGGCCACACAGGTCACCTGCCGGGCCACACAGGTCACCTGCGCTAGTAGGTCAGGTCACACAGGTCAGGTCGGGTCGCATAGTTCACCTGTCATATCAGGTCAGGTCAGGTCGGGCCAGAACGGGTCGCACGGGTCAGGTCGGGTCAGGTCGGGTCAGGTCGGGTCAGGTCGGGTCAGGTCGGGTCAGGTCGGGTCAGGTCGGGTCAGGTCAGGTCGGGTCAGGTCGGGTCAGGTCGGGCCAGATCGGATCGCACAGGTCAGGTCGGGTCAGGTTATTTCACAAGGTGGTCTGCCGGGGCACGTCGGGTCAGCGAGCAACTAGTTCGAAAAGATAATCTCATTTTAAAGCCCCGTTAGGCATTTCCATTTCTAGTGGCTATACATCCTCAGCAGTTACTGATTTTACAAGCGATTAATGCTCCCTTTGGTGAAATATTTCGGCTTGAAACGCGTTTACATAAAGGTGAGAAGTCAACAACATGGTTTAAAGGTGGTGCACTTCGGCACTTTGGGTTGCCAACAGCCAATTGACTCGAGCAGGCCGCAATGAGAAAGACAAGCATGAGAAACACGCCGCAGATTCATTCTTCAGATCCTTGGCGCCACTTTCCGACAGTCCTGTTAATCTGTGCCGAACTTTGGACACTTTAATCCCGCTTTAAAAGCTCCAGCGCCGTGTCGCATTTTCTTAGAACAAATGAGCCAACACACACGCTGACATTGTACTGGAGGCAAACTACCCTCCCTTCAGGGATTAGATTCGTTAGAACACGGAGCAGGAGAACGTGTTGTACTAGAGGAAAACTACCCTCCCTTCAGGGATTAGATTCGTTAGAACACGGAGCCGGAGAACGTGTTGTACTGGAGGCAAACTACCCTCCCTTCAGGGATTAGATTCGTTAGAACACGGAGCAGGAGAACGTGTTGTACTGGAGGCAAACTACCCTCCCTTCAGGGATTAGATTCGTTAGAACACGGAGCAGGAGAACGTGGTTGATCCTCCGCTTTGCGGAATGGTGTGAAGTGCCAACGGGAAAGGCATTTCTAGGAAAGAGTATGACTGTTTCAACTAGGACAGTACTATAGTAAAAGACGCATCACACAGTGGAGTGGATTGCTACGCACGGTTGTAGATAAGCAAGGCAGGCTCATTCCTCGTGGACAGAAGACGATAATCGGTTTTGAGCAAGGAGAGTGAGGATGAAAGGCATACGACACTTGCCACACGATTGCAGAATATTTTTGATAGCCACTATTAAAATGCAGATATTGACACCAATTTAATTTTTAATCATATATCAGAAGTATAAACAAATACCTACGAGAAGTACATGTATCGAAAACCATACGACTTGCTGTCTTCGGAACCCCTCAGAAACGTTCCGAGAAAGTTATTTCTCGATGTTTCCTCTTTAGTCGGCAGAGGGAGCGCTTACCTGGAAACGGCGGGCGATAATCATTACCACTGAATTACCTGGAAACGGCGGGCGAGAACCACTCCTGGAAGAAGTTGATGGCCAGGGACCGACGGTCGATGTTGGGCAGGTGCTCCCCCAACCTGAGGGTACAGACGGACGGCGGTCACAGGTGCTCCCCCAACCTGAGCCTCGTCACAGGTGCTCCCCCAACCTGAGGGCACAGGCCGACGGCGGTCATAGGTGCTCCCCCAACCTGATGTTCGTCACAGGTGCTCCCCCAACCTGAGGGCACAGGCCGACGGCGGTCATAGGTGCTCCCCCAACCTGAGCCTCGTCGCAGGTGCTCCCCCAACCTGAGGGCACAGGCCGACGGCGGTCATAGGTGCTCCCCCAACCTGAGCCTCGTCACAGGTGCTCCCCCAACCTGAGGGCTCAGGCCGACGGCGGTCACAGGTGCTCCCCCAACCTGAGGGCACAGGCCGACGGCCGTCACAGGTGCTCCCCCTACCTGAGGGCACAGACCGACGGCCGTCACAGGGGTGGAAGATGAAGGTGGGAAGCTGACACAAACATCTCTCGACGAATGCCAGGTACGGAGGCATGCCAGTTTGGGTTCAGAGCACGCTTTGTTTGGATGCTTTGACGTTTGGGGAAAGTAGTTTATGCCAGGTGACCTTGCACTTTTAAGGATCAACTCTGTGATGAAAACATATTTCATTTCACCCAAATCTACACATTTCCCTCTATATTTTTTCATCAGGAATATGTTTTTTGTAATTTGATTTTAAAAATCGCAAAAATAAAACAAAACCTTTTCAGATAAACAGCACGGTAAATACTTCGGCCCAGAATCAGATGCTGATGGACATCCACCTCGCACCGACGCCTCCAGCACAGCAGACAGAGAGAAACAATACTGCACTTGCATATAGACAGCGCACATCTAAACTACCGACCTTCTTATGAAGCCTTCTTACTCTGACATGGATCTATCCACCTAAACAAAGCCACTGCGACCGGCGGGCCGATTTATATCCGGTCAGCGTTATCTTATACGATCGTTCCCGAAGGTCAGAATACCACATCACTAATGAATGACTTGACCTACCGACTCGGACACAGTTCCTTGGAAATCCTTCAGACAGTGTCACACGCACGGGTAGTGGTCAGGTATTCCTAGTCTGGACCACGCCCAAACAACACACAACACAGAGGCCGCTCTCGGCGGTCCGGTGAGGGTCAGTGAGATTTTCTCCTCTGTAGAGTACGCAAGACGGGTACGACCACGGCGGCTTACGCGACAGGCTGCAATGATTCATTACATTCATGGTGCAGATGGTCAGCAGTTGGTCCAGCCAGCGTGTTTGGTATTTTAAACATTATAAATAAGCGGCAAGCATATCAATTCATGACTGTTTTTGTTTTATCATATCAGTTTTCAAGTGTTGTGCCCTTCACTGCCACTGAACAGATTACTAATATAAACATAATTTTGCAAATATTTCTTCTGCCATACCTGTGAAGTTGCATGCAACAATCTATGCAGTGAGATTGCAAATACCAATAAAATGCAAATAAAATAATAATCATCGTTGTTGCTATGTTTGTTTTAGAGCGTTAATTTATGGCTAGTATCAGGATTCAGGAGTAACGAGTAGTTGGTGTTATTCGACGAACGTGTGTTGCGTGTTTGCTATTCTAAAGGAATATTTCATAGCGCAATGTCACATCGAAACGCTAATCAGGTTTGGCATGCAGGCCATATAAGCGTAATTATTTATGCAGTGTTGCGAGGTTTTAGCTTTTGCTGGAACGCTTGGACTGCCAAGTGCCACAGCACCCATTAACACGCACCCTGGAAGGGGGGGAGGGTTGAAATCCACCCACCCCGCCTGTTTTTTTATATATAATATCATTTTATCGGCCAATGTGCATCATTTTCGGTGTACCTACCTAAAAATGAACGGCGCGTCGTTTAAAGTAAGACAAATACAAATTGGCCGACAACTTTTTGAGAACAGAAATTTAGAGAATTGTGAGGCCATCAGAATAAAAAGCTTCAAAATGTCTCCAGGATGACCGCAATGCAATGTTTATATGTAAATGACCCGAGGGCAAATGCAACTTCTACCATCCCTATTGTATCATTAGATTTTCCAACAAATCATTTAATCCCATTTTGGGGATATATACATGCAATCACTGCGTTCCATAACAATATCAAGCCGAGGAAAGTACAACAAGCATATGTAACATATTTTACCTCATTTGACCTTGAATATATTCCATATTGACCTAGGGTCATGAAATGTTCACAAAACAGAGTTTCCCACAGATCCTCACTATCCTACAAATTTCGTTATTGTAACACTTATGGGGGTCGAGATATTAGGGGGCGGAATCCGCCCCCCCCCCCTCCTCGCGAACGCGATGGACCCACTTTTATCCATATTCACAACTCTGCCAAGAAAGTCATCGGGATCTGCTTCAGAAACACTGGCAAAACCTCTTGAAGCGTCGCAGAAAACCTTTTTTTGATAAGTTCCAGGAAGTTTGGAGACCCATGGAGCTGAGAGACCTTCGACATAGCCAATCAATGATAATGATGTCAATGATAATGATATGATTGTGTTCATTGGAAATCCTAAGTTCCGTAACCTTGTAACGCTCCGCACCTCGTCGATCTACCGCAACCATGTCATCGACTTATCCCATGAAGTCGTGAATGGTGACGGCAACAGGCCTTCCAGGTCACGTGCCATCTTCAAGGCTGACTCCTCCGCGCAGGCAATCTGGTGTGACGTGGTGTCCACTTCCTCACTATTGCATAGGACGGGGCTTTATTCCCTAATGTTTGTACCATGTCTTCGTAGATCTGTTTTGGCGGCATCCCTTTCATATCGAGGCACGGGCCTACGGCACGCTGCCCATTCCCTTAAAAGAGTCAACTTCCAAATTTTAAATGGCAGTAGCATAAATTCAAAAACGGTTCGAACAATGAACTTGGTGTGCTCGCCTAAAACTCATCACACGATTGTGTGGAAACGAGCCATCTGGCTCACGTCTTTATACATCAGGCCGCGAACTTTTATCAGCCGCCCTCGTGAGAAATGTATTTACGGCCCATTTCCGGAAAACATGGCTGACGGTACACGTTCTATCCATTACTGAGTCAATCCATTCCTGGGCCAATCCATTACTGAGCCACAATAGTGCGAAAATAGCCCCGCCAACCTAATATTCCTGAGATCAGCCGACGGCGTAAAGGAAAGTTCAAGCTGTCAACGAACTGCTTTCTACTGAACGGTAGGGCGTGTTGCTAAATACCAATCAATCATCGGTCAGGAAGTGAAATCTAATACTGACATGACCTTGACGAGAAACACCTGATTGGTCAACAAAACCAACACCAGCATGATTACGGGACCGCATAAGACAAATCAAATATCATTAGGATTTAAGACACTATTTTATATCATACGATAACAACCAGGAAGGACGATAAATACGATTTTGATAAAAGCCACTAAGACTTTATATGTAGTGTACCTACCGACACAATGCGGATACAGTGTATCTGTTACATCCGCCGCCCCGGGGCACACCGCTGGGCCAGGTCAGGTCGGTATTGGTGATCACATCCGGGCCAGTGACCCGCCGTCCGCCGACGCCAATCACACAACGCCCGCCCCGTCCCGGCCCGGCGCCGACCTCGCCACGGGTCGCGACATGCCCGCGGCTACGCGGATGAAGACCAACGCCGGCCGGGGAAGGCCGGGCGGTACAGTATACCAAGCCAGTACAAAGCACAATGAGTATCTTTCCCTACCACATTCCACCTTTGATTTGACTGGTTATTTTATGAATCCGTACCCGTAACCTGACTGCGCACCCAATCATCATCATGGCCACTCACAATCATCATCATGACCACTCACAATCATCATCATGACCACTCACAATCATCATCATGGCCACTCACAATCATCATCATGGCCACTCACAATCATCATCATGACCACTCACAATCATCATCATGGCCACTCACAATCATCATCATGGCCACTCACAATCATCATCATGGCCACTCACAATCATCATCATGACCACTCACAATCATCATCATGGCCACTCACAATCATCATCATGGCCACTCACAATCATCATCATGACCACTCACAATCATCATCATGGCCACTCACAATCATCATCATGGCCACTCACAATCATCATCATGACCACTTACAATCATCATCATGGCCACTCATAATCATCATCATGGCCACTCACAATCATCATCATGACCAATCACAATCATCATCATGACCACTCACAATCATCATCATGACCACTCACAATCATCATCATGACCACTCACAATCATCATCATGGCCACTCACAATCATCATCATGACCAATCACAATCATCATCATGGCCACTCACAATCATCATCATGGCCACTCACAATCATCATCATGGCCACTCACAATCATCATCATGACCACTCACAATCATCATCATGGCCACTCACAATCATCATCATGGCCACTAACAATCATCATCATGACCACTCACAATCATCATCATGACCAATCACAATCATCATCATGACCACTCACAATCATCATCATGGCCACTCACAATCATCATCATGACCACTCACAATCATCATCATGGCCACTCACAATCATCATCATGACCACTCACAATCATCATCATGACCACTCACAATCATCATCATGACCACTCACAATCATCATCATGACCACTCACAATCATCATCATGACCACTCACAATCATCATCATGACCACTCACAATCATCATCATGGCCACTCACAATCATCATCATGACCACTCACAATCATCATCATGACCACTCACAATCATCATGACCACTCACAATCATCATCATGACCACTCACAATCATCATCATGACCACTCACAATCATCATCATGACCAATCACAATCATCATCATGACCAATCACAATCATCATCATGACCACTCACAATCATCATCATGGTCAATCATCATGACCAACCTGAACCTGAACTCTCACCGACCCCCTCCAACATTAATTCGCCGCGGTGTCGTCAACTAACCCTCCAGCCCGGACGCACCCAGCACCCGTGTCTGTTCCCCCTCCCCTGTGACCCGTGTCCATGTCTGTTCTCGTTGACACTGGCACGCCTGATGACCCGCTCATTACATATTCAGCATGCAGCCGTCTGACCTTAGGGTGACATTACAAGCCCGCTGTATGGCTGTGATGGCACCCCGAGGCGAGAACGGCTAGAATTGAGAGAGAGAAAAAATCAACAGAAACTTGGTGCGTGAATACGATGGCTTTGCAGTTCATGCTACAACATTTGTAGGTAGGCATGAACATACTTTATTATAAATTTTGATACCTTCAAACTCGATGGTCTATGTGCGCAATAATCGAAATGTTCCATTAGCAAATATCGTCTGTGTTCTCGTCTGCAGACTGCATGTCGCGAATGCCAGCTAGTGCCGTGGCGCGTCCACACCAGGAAGTTGTTGTCGATTTCTCCTCTGGGCGGCCGCCTGTCAGCATCACCTCGTCGGACAACCTTCACAGCACGCGAGGGGGAGGGCCGTACCACCCCACCCCAATCATAACTGCAGGGTCTGCTCTCTGCAGTCCAGCCAGCGACTCATCGCACCCAAGGCAATTCAAATGACTAGGTTAAACGCAGGGGCAACGTGGTTTGTGGTGTGACAACTAAGTACAAGTTATCTCATAAATGACACATTTTTAAAACAAAATGTTGTGCAGTGTGCAGTTTACAATGCAATGAAATATAAACTTTTCATTAAAAAAATTCAAGCATATAATTAGTAAAACAGATTTCTAGAACCAGATGCATGTGCATCGATGCAGAAAGGTTCGTGTTCACGCACCCGTACCCTGAGGTTACGACATGGCGGCAATGCTCCAGTAATGATACGTCGTTTGACACGCAGCCTGGCACACCAGAGAGTTGACCCGATCAGCCAGCCCGACATTCATCTGACGGGCCCAGAGAGTAGACCCGATCAGCCAGCCCGACATTCATCTGACGGGCCTGCTAACCGCACCCTCCCGCACCCTCCAGCACCCTCCTGCACCCTCCCGCACCATCGCGCCCTCCCGAACCCTCCCGTGCACACTCCAGCACCCTCCAGCACGCTCTGGCACCCTCCCGCACCCTCCCGTGCACCCTCCAGCACCCTCCAGCACCATCGCGCCCTCCCGCACCCTCCCGCACCATCACGCCCTCCCGCACCCTCCCGCGCACCCTCTGGCACCCTCCCGCACCCTCCAGCACCCTTCCGTACACCCTTCAGCACCCTCTCGCACCCTTCCGTGCACCCTCCCGCACCCTCGCCGAGCCACCACTCACACGCGTGGGATGTTTGGTGTGTGTAACACGATGCAGCTTAGCCCTGGAGAGCGCCCGTTTCCCGGATTTAGCTACCGCTTGTGGCGGCCCGGTACGGTGCTCTCCCCCCCCACCCCCCCCCCCCCCCACCCCCACTCACTTCACCCCACTCTGCTATGCATTTATGAGTACAAATTTGCGCCTTGGAATGCTGGATCAGAACAAAACATGCAGATTATCACCCGATAGTGCAGAACAGCAAACAAATGATGTTCTAAAGCCACACACCATAAAGGAGCTTCCTCCTGTACATCACAAAGGAGGCTCCTACAGTACATCAGGAGGCTCCTACAGTACATCAGGAGGCTCCTACAGTACATCATGAGGCTCCTACAGTACATCAGGAGGCTCCTACAGTACATCATGAGGCTCCTACAGTACATCAGGAGGCTCCTACAGTACATCAGGAGGCTCCTACAGTACATCAGGAGGCTCCTACAGTACATCAGGAGGCTCCTACAGTACATCAGGAGGCTCCTACAGTACATCAGGAGGCTCCTACAGTACATCAGGAGGCTCCTACAGTACATCAGGAGGTTCCTACAGTACATCACAAACCATAAAGGAGCTTCCTCCTACAGCACATCATAATCAACAATGGTAATATCCTCTACGTATCCTGGACAGTGAATGGACGTTCCTAATGATACGCCCGGGTAGGATTATGGTCATAAACTTGGCACGGATGTCATGTCACATATCGATACCCTAGTTGAGCGAAGTGCGCCGGAATTGTCATCGGAATAATCTGCACCTGAAACGTTTGGTACCGTAAGCCACACTTGCAAATGTAGTTAACTTGTAGTTGTACTTGTAGTTGTACTTGACTTGTAACTGACGTGTAGTTGACTTGTAGTTGTGTAGTTAAATGTAGTTGAAGCACTATACGATTGCGCTTGTGCGCTACGCCTCCCAAATATACGCCTTACGCAGGTACTTCACATGCGGATGTTTCACACACATATGTTTAACAATGATGCGTTATGCGGCTCGTAGGATTACTGACAGCGAAAAATATGACCACATTGCGGACGTTTAGTCGAAACTGCGACGGCTGGATGCCAAACAACTGCTATTGTATTCAGACGCGGATCTCCTCCGCATAATCGTTGCGATCGAAGAGCGAGTTTCATCGCAGGTACTATCTGATCCAATTCAACGCGCCAACCAACGATACAACGTCGAGGCAAAGTAGGCGTCAGTAGATTCGCGTGACTTGTCAAAATAATCGAATAATGGAATGGAATAATAATAAATGGAATGGGCCTATGTATCCCCGAGGGATAGACACAGCGCTTTAATGCACAAATGCGTCTGTCCCCAGTCCCCACATACCACAGCCGTGTGCTCGTATGTGGGTGACGGTAAACCCATATGAACATGTTATGTCGGCCAGTGACAGTTATAAACATGTCGTGAGGACTCACTGATACGTGTTGGGATAGTTCTATAAACATTACGTCCCTATTTGATGTCTGGATACTCGTGCCACTTCTAACGAAATTAAACAGCTGCATTTTGTGGAATGTGACATCTTCCAGTGGAGGATAAGGATGATAGTGATTGGAAACCGTTTGCAGATTTTAAATTCGACTTATTAGGTATGGACATTGATGATGTCAGTCAAAGTCTTCTCTACCAAAGGTTAGCCAATAGCCATGGCCTTTTAACCCTCGCCCTACGGGGACCTTTCTCACCATCGCCCTACGGGAGGGGGGGGGGGGGGCTGACAGCCCCCTTGTTAACTTTCCAACCAAGCAACTTAGAGCAATACGGTAAGAACCAGCATGTTGCCCTTCATGAGAGGAATCTAACAGTATGCGATTTTTAGGTTTCAGGTCAACAGATGACGTTCCAGGTCAAGTGAATGACCTAAGATCGACAATGTAAAAAATAGCGATTGTACAGGGCGCTTAGCATAACTTCCGAACGGAAAGAGATAGAGAGACACCGTACAAAGTAGCGTGTTGCCTGTCATAAGGAAAATTAAAAGGCATCCCATTTTGAGCATCTAGGTCAACTGGTGACCTTTGGGTCAGGTCAATGGCCCTTTGGGTCTGACATGACCTTGGCAAAAAGGTCATAGGTCACGATCTAATAGTCGTATACACTTCAAATTTCAATAGGATACGTATAATTGTTGTAAACTCAGCTACTGAAAATATCAGCAAGATGTGCCGCATGTGTAAAAAGTTATTGAAGACAAAGCTCGGGGGGTGGGGGGGAGGGGGGTGGGGGGGGGGGGGGGGGGGCTGTGTCAGGACCCGTAGGGCGAGGGTCCCAAGGTCCGAGGTAATGTCCCAAGGCATTATGATATTTGATGGATTAGCTTGCACTTGTACAACACTTTTTTTTAGCAAGTATTAACGTAAAAGTCAGTTGTGAATGGGTAAATATCAATAGCAATGAGCCAACACTGGCCTTCTCTCTTCAGTGAAGTGCATTGTTGCTACTTTCTCGCACTTTCTGTCCACTTTTTGTCGAATTCAGGCGAAGGATGGCACATGGGCGCAAAAGTACGCAAATAAATGACACCAGCTATAACATTACAATGGCAGAACTCCCCTGGATGAAAACATGATAACAACGGAAGGGATTCAACCAGAGACGCAAGCTCCATCATAATGTGTTCACGAAACATCCGTCTCCTATAATCCCCACCTTATGTCCTTATGAAACATCCCCACCTTATGTACTTTACGCCGCATGGCTTACAGTTAAACGCTTCGATGCAAGTGGCATGCAGGTTCAGCACGTTTGTACCCGCCAAGAACCGGTTAAAGGTTTACAACTGACGCTCTATGGCTGGGTGGAGGGAGCGGAATGAGAAAGGTATCGCCGAGCTCAAATTCGTGCACCCGCTGACCCCCCCCCCCCTCCTCTCCCGCAGTCTATCGAATGGCGGCATGTCTGCCACAGGTGTGTCGGCCCGCGTACATTGTGTTGTGGTTTGTTAACTGTCACTCTAACTTCCTCCCTCCACCGGCGCAGGGTAGGTGCGTAGACAGACTGGAATCAGTCAACACTCACTGGGTGATTTGGCTTCTTCTACTCTACACACTTGTATGAAATTGAGTTTCAGTACCTATGGTATGAGTGGACAAGTACGAGCTGGCCGCACTAGAATATCGGTCCACATTACCGAAGTTATCTTATTCGCCTTCGCCTTCGCTAACAAGTCACTTAAAGGAAATAGTTCACCTTGGAAATTTTTTACCCAACACGATTTGATTATATTTTTTAATACAATTTCTTTTTATATTGTCAAAAATGACCTTATATCGCGCCGATTCAGGACAGAAGGCCGTAAATTTGTATTGTTTATCAAAACTATATGCATACTCTCTGAGTCAGAGCCCTGACGTCACGCGAATGTAAACAATGGTTCAGCCAATCAGATTTGAAAGTAGTCGCGTAAAGATAGACCCGCATTGGAGATGTGTCAGCCGGCGGCCGGCGATCGCTTGCTAGCACTAGCTGCAAGCTGATTGGCTAATAGTATAGCCTCTTCCCGGGCTAAAACCAGTACAACATTCTTTCGCCAGCACCGCATTCCTTCGCCAAAAACTCAAATATATTCGGCTTGAGAGTCTTTTCAGTCAAGAAAACTCGCAGATAGGGGTTTCCCAACACGGGCTACACAACTGCTATCTCAGTTTAAAACTAATGTTGAAGGTGAACTATTTCCTTTAATTAACCAGGATCAGATTATGATTAGTTCAAGTTGGTACAAGCTGTCAGGAACAGCAAATTAATTTTATGCAATTGACAGAGTTCGAAGTACACAACATCAAAGCATTCATAAGTTTGATACATTATTTGATTGGCTAAATGGTGAAAGCGAAGAGAGTACTGCATTGCAGAAAGGCCCGTATCGCGTTTAGCTTACCAGTGAGCATGGTAATCCGCATTATATTGGTACAGATATACATATTTTACAGAAAATGCTTATACCATCCCCATCCAAAGTTATAATCTCAGCATTTCGATCCCCATCTTTCGGCTACCTTCACTGAAAAGCAGGGTTGAGATAATTTTGTTTTTTTGTATCTCAGGATTATACATGCCTATCTTGTTTAAGCCTCTACAAATGTCTTGATGTGTTTTCGTCTCATCAGAGAATTCCAAGTCTTATCAACAGAGTAGTTATAGCAAAAAATCAGTGTGAGTGATCTCCGACGAGATGGGGACAGATTCACCCAACGGAAGGATACACTTTGACGCATTTATGTAATTTCCCGAGTTCCACGAAGTACTCGCGGAGGCCCATTTGGATGTCTCATACATTTGACGATTCCGCACGTTTGGAACGAAATACCCATTCACTTCACGCAACAACGTGAACACTCCGCAATGCCAAAACCTGAATCAGCTGATAAAGCTAATGTTTCATTTTGAATATTGATTTATTCATTTTTTAACAATATTACCTACTTTTTCTGCTGCTACTAACTTGCAAATGTTTTTTAATAATTGTCATGGAAACTGTTTGTCAAGCCATATTAAAACTTATTGAACCAATGTGTCCGTCATGTCATGCTATGTATATGCAATTATCAGCTGACTGAAATAAACTTGGCGCAAAACACGGTTCGAAAAGATTTGTAAACTGCGTTCAACCGTTCCAGCTTGTTTCGGTTTCTGGCCGCTGGATATACAATGGTAAGTTAATTTTCATTATTATTATTCAATTGTGAAAGTACATAATGTCGTTGAATTTTAGTTTGATACAAGGAATGCACCAATACTCGCCATAATGACAGTGTTGATGAATTTACTGGTGCAAACTGCAATGCTGTACAAAGTGTGATTTCTGGTTACAGCCGGGGTTGGTCAATATCTGGTCAATATCTCGATATCAATATCTGGTATATATTTGATATGTTTTGCTCCTGTAATGTAATCATGTCTTTATAAATTGTAAACACTCCATCACCTTCTGCAAACTTCACTTAACAATCATGCGCGGATCCAGGATTTTGATCATGGGCGTGCCCTAACGCCCCCTATATCTGCGCCTGACAATTTTTTTCTTTATGTTTCTTGCATAGGTATTAATTTCAGGGATGTAGGAACGTCACATAAAGTGGGGCCGTGAAACTTTGATTGAGTTTTGAGAGAAACCCAACCACCTATGCAATATTGATTTGTAGATTTAGGCTCTTCTTGGTTCTTGGTGAACCTTTTGCTATTCAAATTTTTACTCACCAAGCAAAATAACATATATTTGCCAAACAAAATGGCAGAAAAGTGGGGACTGTGGCCCCCTGGTCCCCGCCCAAGGCTATGTAAACCAGGTAGGAAAAGTTGCCAAATGCACACGGCCGAGCTGCGGACGCTGCTAATTTTTGTCACACTTTTTGCTCATTTTTGTCACATTGTTTGCCCATGTTAACCCTCGCCCTACGGGAGCTTTTTCACCTTCGCTCTACGGGGGGGGGGGGGGGGCTGACAAGCCCCCTGTTAACTTCCAAACCAAGCAACTTAGAGCAATGCGGTGAGAACCAGCATGTTGCCTGTCATGAGAGGAATCTAACAGTATGCAATTTTAGGTTTTAGGTCAACGAGTGACCTTCCAGGTCAAGTGAATGACCTCGGATTTACCACGTCCAGAACAGCGATTTTGCTCTTCAGAAAACCTCAAAATTAGAAATTGATAAATGTAAACAAAAAGGCATGTTCCTAGACCAGTTTTGGCTGAGAAATACAGAAAATTTAATTATTTGTTCGTATCTTGTCAAAAAAGTCAAAAAAGTGATTAACAAAATGACGTCATCAGTTTCTTACACTTAGGAAGCCATCACTCAGTCAAAAATGAAGATATTGTTTTTAAATTTGGTGTAGGTATTGTCCATACTAAGTTCTCTCACATATATTCCGTTTTTTTCTAACATCTTTGAAAATTGTTATTTTGTGGGGATTTATAAAATATTTTAAATTTTTTATTTTAGGGGTCAAAACCCCAAAATTTTGCAATTCCAAGATTGCTATTTTAAAGCAAATGCCATTTTGTATCTTTGGTAAGTTGCGTTTGCAATTTCCTTTAAAACTCTGTTTTATACCATTTTTCAAATATTTATATTTTTTCACAAACATTACGTCATCAAAACATGATTATCTCCCAAACCACTTAACCAATTTCAATTAAAGTTTTACAGCATATGTATAATTATTGTTATCTCAGTGACCGAAAATTTCAGCAAGATGCGCCGCAGGTGTAAAAAGCTATTTAAGAAAAACCTCAGGGGGGGGGGGGGGGGGGCCCGAGGGTTAGGGTTAAATAGGCGGAGCAAACCCCCCTGCTCCCGCCTATAACCACCACCAACACCCCGCCTGGTGGGGGATGTGGCCCCCAGCCCCTGCTCCTATGTCTATGATTCGTTGCACTTAACTTAGATGCTACTGGAATAAAGTAAGCTTTCAGATAGATGCAACATGCAAAAAGGGCCACTATCATAAAGGCTTCAGGCTTGCCAAGGGTCGTCAGGAATTCAGTGCTGGCATTACACTTTGTACAACCACTTAATCAAGTTCAAACTCGTCCACGCTGACCCAATGCTATGAAAAATGCCCTAGCCTAGTGTCCCCAAATGCCATTCCTGCTTGTGTGTCAGAGTAGACAATTGGAGCAAAAGACCACAAGGGTGGAAAATTAAGTACAAAATGGTACAATATTGATTTGTTTTGAATATGAAAAGCAGTAGATTTAATCGAAACAATACATTTTGCCAATACTTATATCAGAATCAATATCACAAAGAATACAATTAGTATGAAGTATGAACCAGGACAAAATAAATGGGCGACTGTGTAGTACAATTTTGGGATGAGAGTAAAATGCTGGTGTCAAAGAAATATACCTAAAAACTACAATGTGAATGTGGTCAATGACGTCTACCCCTTGCGAAAGTAATATTTCAAGATGACATAAACAACATTTTTTAAACTGCATTACCTTGATTGTACAATGCAGTTTACTGTACACTTGTGCAGTCTAATTTCCAACACAGGTGGGCAGTTGTCATGGGGTTATGTTATCAAAACACCATGCCGCCATTCATCACCACCACCAATGTTATGGTAATGTTGCCTATCTAAATAATGTCATGTCACAATCTAACAAAAACAAGTAATGTCTGTTTTAAAATGTGTGTTTGACTATGCACATATTTGTTCACAGCCTAGCCACAGACATCATCTTCCTTCCGAGCTCAGATGCTGGGCAGGACAATGAGTGTCTGATACCATAAAACTGCTGGTGATCCTCAAGACATCCTGTCTGGTGCACTGAGCTGCAGGTATGTGTGAAGAGAAGTGTGGAGTCAAACATTTGGCCTGGTTATAAATTCAGACTGGTTATTGATTCGACTCTGATTGAATCGATTGGAATCGTTCAATCAAAATCCCTTGAATCAAAGAAGAATCGATTCACCACCGGATTTGTTTATTCATGAATCATGATTGAATCAAAACCCGCATAGAAACAAGGCTGATTGAATCACAAAGACTGTGCAATGCTATTTCAATGGTGAGTCACACGTGATTTGATAAAAAAAAATGTTTTGATTCTTTAAATCGGAAAGAATCATTTATCAAAATGGATATCAATGAATCAAACGGTGACTGAATCATTCATATTCCAAAATGAATCGTGATTGAATCCTTCCAAAAAAGGTGAATCAATAACCAGTCTGGTTATAATGCAGCTCAGCCAGATGAACATTTAAGCTGAAGTCAATTGGCAGCCACAGTAGAAGAAAATTTCAGTGATATAATGTTTACTAAAAGGTACAATATATCCATACTGGCATATACTGGCCATGCCATGCATGCCAAATGTATATACATGCTGTTCCTTCATAAGTTTGTATGTGAATGGTTTGTTTATGATAATTTTATGTTGATTGTACCAGTAATATAATTCTTGGGAAACATTGTACTTATGTTTTCACTGTGATGCCACTGTGACCACTGACCAGTTTTCCATATGCCCTTTGTTGTGCCACCGTGTCACTAACCTGAAGCTTTCTGCAACTATGCATTATATACAGTTTGAAGAGAGGTGAATAGACACATGAGATTGCCAGCTGTGTTTTTTTTTGCACCCAGATCTCAGATAGCACACCTGTCCAACGGCTGGGTGAAATGTGAATCAGTAATTAGTAGATGTATTGTTTGCATGTTTTTTTAGTAACAATCGCCCAATGTTTTTTCAGGGCAAGAAGGGGACCAGAAACCTCTCCGGACAGGCACGCATAATCAGTGTGGAGAGAGGTGTTGAACCATCTGTCGTCGTCAGCGAGGGCAGCTTTACCTGACATGGACTGCCTAAGCCCGAAACACTGGAACTGGCTGATGGAGGTGTTCTACGCCGTGACATCTGATACAGCAAAGTAAGAGAAGAAATTATATATCCTCTAACCAGACTGGTTATCATCATACTCCTTATCTACAGCTGACCTTATCTACAGTGTTGTGTACTGGCCGTACCATTCATTCTAAGCCGACCACCGACTGCTGGTATACCCGTGTGTTGTGTATTGGCCATGCCACTCGCTGTCTACAGCCGAACATCGATTGCTGGTGTGCGCAGTGGGTTATGTGCTGACCATACCATTCCCTGTCACAGCCGACCACTGATTGCTGGCGTAGTCGTTGTTTACCTATTGTACCTTTCTACCTAGATGTACCTATTTGTGCCGTTTGACATGTTTACATTAATCCTCCAGCTTATTGATTTCGATTTTCCATCAATATTATATCGGTTGGTAGTTGTATTCCAGATCTAAATTTATTTCAACACACGCGCTGCCGGGGGTTCGAGCCAACCACGAACTGCCGGGGGTTTGATCCCCCCTAAGATCTCGAACACCATGCAACGTTGTTACAAGCAGAAAACGGTGTTAGATAGCTCAAGACAAGCTGTGTCGAAAGTATATCGGTCTTGTTTTAGGTCGTCAATATTGAGGTCGCCAGAGGTCACCGAAGGTAAAATTTCGGCTATATGAGTGTCCTTGATAAAACCGTCTATATCTCGATAACTAAAAGAGTTAGCGACACGCGTAAACAAACATTCAAAAGATAATCATTTTTATTTGTCGCTAAGGTTTCATCGGAATTGACCTAAGGTCAATAGTAAGGTCAGCAGAAGCCATTTAATTTGAAACATTCTAAAAATCGCATAATTGTTAAGGAATAGTTTTTGAGGAATAGCTTTTAGCATGATAGAATAAAACAGATTTCACTATTGTTTGCCTCGTCGAGACACATCGAATGGTATTTTGGGTGACCTACTTATGTTATTTCTCAAAACCTACCTGACCTTAGGTCAGGTCAAGGTCAACTCTTACATCAATGGATTTTTCTCCAAGCCCCAAATACAATGGTGAAAACCCCATTGATCTACCTTGATTTGGTAAATAGTTATTGAAGAAAACCCATACGTGACCTGGGGGTCACCTGAGTTGACCACGTAGAGGTCAAAGAAGACCAATGTGACATAGGGCTTTGCATTTGGCACAAGAGTGATGGATCTGTTGAAAACTGGTCAGATTTAGCCATTTCCTGTGGATTTATACATGTTTTCATTTTTTCCCCATTTACTTATAATGGGGAGGTCACGGAATTGACCTGGACTTAGGTCACCTATATACAAATTCGAGATACAAAATTGTAGGTACTTATCACCTGATGACATACTGTGAGTTTCAAACCGTTTGGTCAAGCACTTTGGCTGTGGCATGACCGCCAACTTTTTGAAGGTGGGTCACTTGACCTGGTAACCTGACCTGAGATGACCGGAGGGCAACAATTATACATAATATGGGTGATTGATGCCCAAACAGCTGTGCCATATTTGGCGGCGCTGCGCGCCGCCATTTCCCGCTATGAATAAAAACCGGAGGGAGGCAGAAATCCCTCCCCCCGACAGTGCGCGTGTTAACCCGCACCGTGCCAGTGCTCGGCGCCACCGTCGCCGTATCGGGGGGGGGGGGGCGTTTCGACGCCCCCTCTAACTCGTCTCCTATGGGACATAGACAAAAAAGACGAAAACACTGTTCCAAAGCTTGTCAAAATGCATTTTGAAGTTATTTCAGTTTTTTTTTTTCTCAGGTCAATATTGAGGTCACCAGAGGTCATCAGGTGTCAGATTTTCAAGTTTTAAGACTTCGCTCCAAAAACCACCACATAGCACAGGAACTATGATAGCTAGGAACAAACGAAAAAATCAATAGAAAGCTCTTGAACAATGCAATCGACAAGATGTCATCAGATTTAAGCTCAGGTTAATAGTTCAGGCACCATAGGTCATCAAATGTAAAAAATATTTTTTTTTAGCAAAAACGTTTTCACAAATATCTTTTTACCTAATACAGATAGGGCAATGATTTGGACGCTATCGCGTGTGTCTCGTCAAGACGCTTTGCATCATATGCATGATGACCACGCTAGGTCAACTTATAAATTTGACCTCAGGTCAAGGTCAAGTGGTGACCCAATTAGGTCATGTTGCACATTGGGAGACGTGCCTCGACGAGATAAACACATTGGTGCCAGTTTCACCTATCAATCTGGATCTTGTCGAGAGTTATTGGCCAACAAATATTGGTGACCTCGGATGACCTCATCTGACCCTATAGGGGTCACTGAACAAAATTTGCACTTGGAACGTCAAGAATGGCCTATGATAACATGATCCAGAAGGAATTGGGCTGATATCATTCGTATCCTCAGAATAGGAAGCATTTTATTATTTCCCCATTGACTTATAATGGGGAGGTCACGAAATTGACCCGACCTTAGGTCACCGATATACAAAATCCAAGATAAATGAATTATAGGTACTATTGCCCTTATGAAATCCTGTAAGTACGAAATTGATCCGCCAAAAACTGTGGCTGTGGTACGACCGGAAACATTTTTGGAGGTGGGGTCATGTGACCTGGCTAGGTGACCTGACCTAACATGACCCGAAGTCAAAAATTTCACACTATGTGGGTAATTGATGTCCGAACAGGTATGCCAAAAATGTCGGCGCTGCGCTCCACCGTTTTTCGCTATCCTCGCAAAATCTTAGAGGGGGGGGGGGGGGGGGGGGAGTCTAAACGACCCCCTCCCCTCGGGCACGGCGCGGGTTAATGTCATGATTGTGTTATTTAATTTTTGAAAACTTCAATCACGTCTTCTGTTTTCAGATATCGAGACGCTCGGCCTGTCCTCGACTTATGGGTGTCGGACAATCGGCATTCGACACACGGAGTGACAATGCTGGACTGTCGCTGTCAAACAACGAAGTCTAGGTGGAGAGCTACGTGGTGTGCGTTGGAGAGGATCTCCAGGACAGGGTTATTCTCGGGGCTGTTGCGCATACGGTTTTCACTAAGCAATGAATAGTGAAAACTTGATGATGTTTGTACAAGCCACGTGTCTGGACGTCAGTGAAGGGAAGTGTAAGAAAGCGGCTTATGTGTTGGCTTACCTTGGCCTGCACGGGTAGCCCTGCACATTAGCCTCTGCCTAGCGGTTATAGCCAAGTGTGTACATAAACAAGCACCAGCATGTGGCGTTACAATGGTACGAATGCCTTGTTTCCCAAAGTACCCGGTGTTCAGCGTCAGCAGATGCACCGAGTTCATTGTAAAGGTTCAGAGCAAGTGTGAGACGTGTTCTGAGTTCGGTGTTAGTGGACAATTTCTACATAAGAGCCACAAATAAGCGTCGGTACCGTTCTACCATGTTCTGTTCGGAATAAATAAAGAAGTTTTTTTGTCATCCACGGATTGACAGGACTCACGCTTGTACGTGGGCTAAAAGGACCGTATGGGACCGTATTTTTATGTCTCGCGCAAAATTCGAGAAATGTATCGTTCGATTATCCTCTACGATCTCCGCTTAGTAGTCAGTTTGATAAAGAGTAATCGGTCGAGATAGTTGTGCGTTATCAGCCGAGCAGTGAGATCATGTTACCGTTTATGTGGACCCAGAAAGCCGTCTCGCTGGAGACAAGGAGATACGAATTTGGTACCCATGGAAGCATCCTAACGAGTATCGACGGAGAACCCTCGGGTGAGTTCATCAAATGCTCTCGAAAACGGCTGTCTGTTTTCAATAGGGCCTACGAGACAGCCAGATTGCTCTGAGACATATGTATTGACTTGACTTGTTTGGAGTATTTCGGCTGTGCTCATGTTCAGTTTGAAATGTTGCCACATGAGACCACAGATCACATGTCGTTCACACGCACAGACGAGTGCGTGAGTTGCCAGACACGTGACACGCGTATAGTTGCGTGCGGCAGCAACAGCTAGCAACAGCTAGCAGCAACACCAACTGTCAGCAACAGCTGGCGAATGTGACACCAGCGAACACCGCTGAAAACGCGCGGTCACGAGATGGTAAATAATGCTGAACCCAACAACACGCACAGAGGCGTAGTAACAGAGTAAAACTGCGAGTGTAATGTTGTTAACTAAAACACACAAGCAGAGTATGAAATGGATTTGATGAATCCAATGGATTTGTGATCCAGTCCAAACCAATTGGATTTGTATTGGACTGGATCAGAAATATTGACTTTTAATAATTTTGATTGGACTAGATTCATTCTTATATGTTGAATATTCAACAACCATTCAATCTAAGAGGTTCGCTATGCGTGATTTTCATGATAATGGATATTTTGCGAGAAGTATATTTCTAACAAAACAACTTATTAAAAAGCTGTTATTTAGGTCAAATAAAAAAAATATGCAAACCAGAATGGACTGGTTTGGATAGGATCAGCTTTGCAGACACCTCATGGATTTGGATTGGATCTGGATTATGACATTATGGATTTGGATTGGATTGGATTGGATCACAATCACTCAATCCATTTCATCCTCTGCACGCAGGTAAGACAAAACATCGATCAAAGGCAGCTCCGAAAAAAAACACACCATAGTCAAAATCAACAAAACATATTTTTAAGCCAAATGTACTTAAGGCCAAAACCAAGCTACGTTGCGCACGGCGAATGCTGTAATTCCGCCATCACACACAATTAAAACATATTCTTCCCGGCAGTAAAAGCAAACTTATTTCCACCCACCTGCCTTCAGAGACTACCGACCTGGAGTGGCACCTCCTCCAAACGGAATTAACTCAGCCACGGCGGTAATTAGCTCGACCTTTGTGAGTTTAATTAGGCCGTGTAGTTGATCCCCGGTGAGCCTCTTCTTAGCTCAGCTTAGCCACTTCACTTCTCTTCTTAGCTTAGCTATCCGACAAAGCGGCACGGGAGGGTGTTTGTACGGGAGAGAGCTGGAGCACATAGCCTGCATTGTGTAATTTGTATAAGGCTGCTCATTAACCCTATTTGTAACAGGCTCCTAGCCACCCCTATTTGTAACAGGGGGGGGGGGGGGGGGGGGGCGGATTCCGCCCCCCGGAGATCTCGAGATCCACCCGTCCGATTTTAAAAAATGACACGATGTTTGGTTCCCCTCAACACGATCTACATTTATAAATAAAACAAATATCTAAATTTAGGATAGGGGGGCAACAGGGGGGCAAAACTACAAATTTTAGTGTTATTTTTGATCCAACATAGCTTTCATGTTTATCGACCGATTTTAACAAAATTAATAGGAATCGATAGAGATTGAATTGGAAATTGATATATGACGGTGACGTTTGAAAATTCGAAAATCATAGGCAGGTCACTCAATATGGGGGTGAAGTAAATGCGTAATAAAACCATTTTTTGATGTTTTTTTTTATTAATGAAATGGTATGTGATTGTGACATTAGACAAAACAGTTATAAATCATATTTTTTTGCCATAGGCGGTACCAGGTTAGTGAAAAAGGGAGGTCAAATTGGAAAAACATATTAACCGCAGACAAGTTGCTACCCAGCACTATAAATATGTTACTGATCGTAGATAGTTCCTTTTTGCATGTTTTACTTCATCATAGGCGTATCCAGGATCCGAAATGGGGCGGCGCAAGACCTTTTGATAAGTATATTATCCGTTATTATGATACTAACCTAGTCAACAGTGACTATTTCACTTACAACTTCAATTAACATTGCTTACCCCCCTTTTTACCATACCTGGACTCGCCTATTATCTTATAATCGTTCGTAGAGTAGCCTGTCGTGCGTGTTTCATCCGAAAACTGCAGTATGTTATGTCATTGTACGCCCATGCCTCTTAGTTTCCTTGCAATAATATGACCCCCTTTCTTTCATTCCTGAGCACGCCTCTGCAAAAAATGACTTTATTCCCTTTGCTGGCCTCATATGTGCATATATCATTATAAACTAAACGTCTATTGCGCCGTTATCGCTGGCATATCGTCATCACCATGCCAGTCACCCCCTTTTCATGTGCCTGAACACGCCCCTGAAACTCTATATGTAATACATTATGCAAATAATGAAAGCAGAGGCTATCATTTACATCTTGATAGCTATAAATGTCCCTTACATCGCTCTATTGGCTTCCCCCCAAGCATTGAATACTTCCTGGAACCCCCCCCCCCCCTTTTCAAGCCCCTGAAACCGCCTCTGCCATGCAATTTTTATGATATTTCATTAACATCAACTAATTTGCACTTGTTGCAATCACCGTAAACCGATGTAACTCCTTCATACTTGAGGCAGCTAGGAAGAAACCGTGAAGATCGCATTTCCGTATTATCGCCAAATGTCGCCTCCGAACCCACCCAAAACTGTGCCCTGGAACCGCCTCTGTTCATGTTAAGAACTCAAAATTTTGACTCCAAATGCAGTATTCAATTCTATGAAAAGTCCAAAATTTCATGGGCCTGCTCCCAGCCGTTCTGGAGATATCTGCGAAAAACATGAAGGGGGGGGGGGGGGGGGGCGGAATCCGCCCCCCCCGTTACAAATAGGGTTAAATGATATGTACCCATGAGGGTGCGAAATAAACGGCATTATTATTATTATTATTATTATAGCAAGCACGGATTCAGAATGGCAAATTGTTGGTTTGAAGGGTAAATCCAAAAACTCTTACACAATGCTAAGAATCAATCTGATTTCGCTTTATTAGCATTGACAGCTGACTTAAATTAACTGTCCTCAGTAAAACGTAAAAAATCTCTCTTTAAATCAGAAGATGCGTCAATTTTCGACCGATTTCAGGCATTGTGGGCATGCCCCCAATGCCTGAAATGACCCCCTTTAGCTACCCTTAGATCCGCAAGCAATATCAACCAGGCACGTAGCCAGGATTTCGTCCAGGGGGGGGGGGGGGGGCGCCTCGAAAGGGCCCCTTCCCGAGCGTTAAAAGGACCCTTCTCAAGTGTTGAAAGGCCCCCCCCCCAAAAAAAAACATGAAAAGGCACGTTACAAGGCTGGAAAATGCAGTATGGCAGGTATGGCATGGGCCATACTAACGTTTAGGAGCTGGAGTTAGCAAACTGCCACATCAACTTTGGAACCAGCGACACGAATTTGGAATCAGCTATACCAACTTGGAATATTTTTTAAGCTCAAGACCTGGAACTCTTAAACAAATTGCGCGTATTATGCGTATTATTTTTTTATTATATATATTATTATTGTATATTATTTTTGTAATTTTGAGTATTATGCCCTGGGTTGCTTTCTCATCAATGCGTCGCATTGCGTATGGTGCGGACCTCTAAAATTGCTATATTGTGCGTTTAAAAGTGCGGGGAAAAGGTGCTAAAATGAACTATTTTGCCCAATAATATAGGAAAGTAGCAACATAACACACAAATGCGTCGAGAAACTGACCGATTTTTTTTCCTAACCCGCATATAATTTAATTTGTAGTTAAATTGCGCCGCGGAGTGGCGCATTTTTTTTAGTTTGATTCCCTGTACAACTGTATTCTTACTGTTGAAAGGCCCAAGGTCCCTTCAGATCGTCTAGGGGCCCCTCTGACCTTTTCTACGCCTTTCCGACCTGTTCAGGGACTCATCTGGGATCCGCGAAGCGAAAAGACATGATGTGGTATATATATATATATATATATATATATATATATATATATATATATATATATATATATATATATATATATATATATATATATATATATATATATATATATATATATATATATATTATATATATATATATATATATATATATATATATATATATATATATATATAAGAGTGCTTACTCTACAGGAAAAAATAAAATCGGATCTTTCGGGTATATTGTAGCACTCTAACGAAGGGTGTTACAATATACGCGAAAGCTCCGCTTTTCATATTTGTATTGTGGAGTAAGTCCTCTTTGTATTGAATCTTCATCTGCGATCTCTACGTGCTTTGACCCTTCCGGTCTCACCAGAGACTCCTCTTGTGTGTCAAGGGGCCCATTCGGCCTGTTCAGAGGTCCTTCCGACCTGGTCAGGGACTGCACTGGCTGCTTTGTCGCTCTGCCGACATGCTCGCAGGGGCGGCGGATTGCGGGGCGCAGGGTACCCAAAATCCCCCCCCCCCCCCCTCAAATACAAATCCTGGGGAGGGGAAGGGTCATGTTGCCCCAGATTGAGCAGGTTAAAATCTGGGGGGGGGGGGCAAAACTTCCCTTTGCCCCCAGGATATTCGACTGGGGGGAATTTTGGGTACCCTGCCCCCGCAATCCGCCGCCCCTGCTCAGGGGCCCCTCCGACCTGCCCAGGGGCCCCTCCAGTCTGGCTAGGAACTCATCCGGCATGTTCAAGGGGCACTCCGACCGGCCCAGGGACCCTTTCGGTCTAGCCAGGGGCCCCTCTGACTTGCCCAGGAGCCCCTCCGATCGGCCCAGCGACTCTTCTGGTCGGCCTGCGCTGGCTGCTTTGTCGCCCTTGCCGACATGCTCAAGGGGCCCTCCAACCTGCCTTGGAGCCCCTCCGTGCTGGCCAGGGGCCACTTCGGCATGTTCAGGGGCCCTTCTTACCCGCCCAGGGGTCCTTTCGGTCTGATCAGTGGCCCCTCCGATCTGCGCAGGGGCCCTTTTAACTTTCCAGGGGCCCTCTGGTCTCTACAGAGGCCCTTTAACCTTATAAGGGGCCCTTCCGACCTAGCAAAGGACTGCGCTGGCTGCTTTGTCGCCTTGCGACATGCTCCGAGGGCCCTCCGACCTGCCCTGGGGCCCCTCCGCACTGGCTAGAGGCTCATTCGGCATGTTCAGGGGCCCTTCTGACCCACCTAGGGGCCCTTTCGGTCTGGTCAGGGCCCCTCTGACCTGCACAGGGCCCTCTTAACTTCCCAGGGGCCCTCTGGTCTGTCCAGGGGCCCTCCAACCTTATGACCTGGCAAAGGACTGCGCTGGTCGCTTTGTCGCCCTGTCGACATGCTCAGGGGCCTCTCAACCTGCCCAGGGGCCCCTCTGTGCTGCTAGGGGCCCATTCGACGTGTTCAGGGGCCCATTCGACGTGCTCAGGGGGCCCTCTGACCCGCTCAGGGGCCCTTTCGGTCTTGCCAGGGGCCCCTCTGACATGCACAGGGCTCTTTTGAACGTCCAAGAGGCCCTCTGGTCTTTCAGATGGCCCTGGTAGCCCTAAAGGGCCTTTGAAGTCCGCTAAACTCTCTAAAGACCACGCTTCGTGTAGTAAAAAGCCTATGATACCGCGCTTCGCGCGGTCTCGACGGCCCTTTTCGGCGCGCTGCGCGCGCCGAAAAGGGCCCTCGCGCGCCAAAAAGGGCCCTCCTGGCCTCTAGGGGGGGGGGGGGGGGGGGGGGCGGCGGCCGCCCCCGCCCCCCGCCCCTTGGATACGTGCCTGATATCAACTACCTCTGTCAGATATCTTTAGACTAAGTTAAAAAAACGTCTGCCTAAAACAAAAACACACAAGTCGGATGACGATGAGCTTGTTCCTACTGGTGTACGATTCTACCTGTCCGGCAAAGAAGATGACCTAAGCATTTTTTAAAACGTATTCCCATTTCTATACATTTTTTCACATTTAAGTTTGGTTGGGAAGTGTGAGCTGTCTCTGTAATGCTATTATGCAGCGGGTCGTGCCGGAAGTTGGGGGCATGGGACTCGTATTTCATCTCCGGTAAAGGAGCCCAAGCATATTACGCACGAAACTCGCAGGCGACACGCGCAAACAAGCGCGCTGTATGCAAACAAACGGCTATTATGTGAAGAGGAAATTAATTTAAAATGTCTGTGGAGACAGACTGGGGCTTCGTTTCGGCTACCGCGCCGCCGTGCTAGGGAGTCAAAATGTGAACGGTTGGGACTACTCGAGCAGAATGAAAACACAGTAGGGGCTTAGTGTTACAAATGAAATATGCCGCGAGCGTGTTTGCGGGTATTTTTCCTCACATGGATAGCGTATATGTTCCGATAGCAAATAAATACATGAAACGGTATTCTTTACGTGTTTGTTGACGTACTCCTCCAACCAAACTGTAAATATACACGAGCGAAATGTTTATATGTAAATTTATCGTTAATATTTATACAAAGTGAGATTGTACTGGCCACGGGTATCGTGAAATACCTCAATACTGTACGTCTTAAGAGATGTCTAAATATATGGATGGTCAATAATAAACTCGCATTTTGAGGCAAGCCATCAAGGAATATTACCATAATTACCATAATTACAAATCTTACAATAATCAATATACAATAAATACAATAATTACCAATATTACCTATACGTAAGTTGACAAATTGAATATGTATACAATAATTCGATGACGAATGCAAGCGATACACATACCGGTTAAAACGGATCCGTGACTTCAGATGTAAAATAAAAGCTTAACTGCTTGCAGAGTTTTCCGTGATCCGTTTGGAGTTGCTGAATATAGCTGTAGCAACTCCGTTCGCGTTCACCACAACTCCTGTCCTGGCGATCAACTGCCTCGCACAATCACCAGAGCACACACGACTCGTACAAACACCAAAGCACACACGACTCGTACAAACACCAGAGCACACACGATACCACGGAGCACAACTGACCACGTGACGCCCTCCCACGTACACAGTCACCTGGCAGCATCGGAACACCGGGACCGGAGCACTGGAACACTGCAGTCTTGGAGCACTGGAGCACTGTAGTCTTTGAGCACTGGAGCACGGCAGTCGTGGAGCACCGACCAACACCAAAGCACGGCGCTGTCACTTCACCTCCGTATACGCGGGGAGCGCGCCTAGGAGAGGGAGCCCGGTAGCGAGCCTGCTCGTGGAACACTGCGGTGGTTCACTCCGGCGACCGACAATGTCCGCGAGCTTCCCCACCCCGTCCCCCCATCCCCCCACCCCCGCTCCTCCTCTCTCCCGGCTGCACCAGCTGTTTAGTGTTTACGTCAGCCAAGAGCTCGCGACCAGCATGGAGCCGGGTTTGGACTTTGAGATCCAGGCACGTGATTGCTACCAAACTTCCAGAACGAAGGGACGAACTTCTGTTCCGGTTTGGGGCGAATCGTACGAGGTTGCAATGCGACATTTCCTTTGTGCACGATATCTGACGCAATTATCAATCTTATGCGCATATCTGTTTCCAAGAACGAGACTCAGAACATACCTAAAACATCTCAGCGCATTCACGTATATCAAATGATTGAGCGGAGACGAACTTTTGCCATATCGGCTGCGAATTATAATTGACCAAGCATTTCTAGTTGCTTGTCACGGCCATCCCATAGGCGAACACAACGGCTCCGGCCAAATTACCGACGCACTACAAACAACTACAGTCTCCTAGCATTGCGTAAGTAAGTGATATCCAGCCGGGGTAGCCCAATGTGCAGTGCTGGACAGAGGGAGGGAGGGAGGGACAGAGGGAGGGACAGAGGGAGGGAGGGAGAGACAGAGGGAGGGCAGAGCCTGGGATCAAGGAAGGAGGGGAATACGCGGAAACGAGCATAGCGTTGGACATTGTGACGTTGGCTGCAGTCACGAAGAAATAAACCTCCGGCGACATGCAATCCACATTACGTCGTAAATCTGGGGAATCCCGCCGATAGCTGTTAGTCACTTACAGATAATGCTGAATTCCATTTGGGCGGATTCAATTCCAGGCCCATGTCATGCATGACGGACGGCTGGGAGCTGGAATGTAGTCTGAAGACTCTCATGATAAATGTAATTACATTTCTATCCCGATTCTGTTCACCTAAGCCATCCCGACTCAATGTAGCTTCGCTCCCAGTCCGTAGTTAATCAAAGTTGTCTATTTATTTAATTTTTTATTTATTTGTTTTAAGCCACACACAGGACACAGGTCCGATTATGGTGGCCTTCACGCACACAACTCACTCCAAGATAAAACAAAACACACATTCAAAATGACAATGACTGAGGCGTGAAGTACGATGAATGACGATAAAGGTGCGAGAAAAAAAAACGATTAGGCTCCATGAAATATGACGCTTAAAAATAAGATGAATAAGTCAACGATAAAGTGAGCCACGAAGCGGCTCCAGCCCACGACGTGCTGAATCCGGTGCGAATAACCGGACCGACGATCCGCCAATATTAAACTACGCAAGCACCGACGGAGATGCTGAACGATATGGCCGGATGATGTGAAACTTCCCTACCAGGCAAAACATCCATTCCTTATTAAGGCTAACCACTAGGTAAATTGTGTTATGCCAACATATATTCCTGGCGGCAGGATACTATCGATGTTCATATCGATAATATCGAGAACACAACATATTTCAAACGAGTTTCTAAACGTTGTTCCTGTGACGTTTTTGTTGCATGTTCACCAAAAAACTACCCGTATACTCCAAAGCAAACACATTATAGTCCAATAAACGATGAATACGAATTAACATATCGACATAAAATAAAGTTTTATCCTTAATTAATGATATGCTCCGAATTCCGCCGCCCACAAAGCACCCGTAACAGCAGTGCCTGAGCGCATAGAGCGCCGAAAGACCCGAACAAAGCAGTATATACAACGGCTGATCGTTATACTGGCGGCCGGAAGCGCAGTCAGCTGATAATTCGCAGTCAGCTGATAATGGACAATCAGAGCCTTATTCACGACCTCCTGCTGACGGGCTGCCCACGGCTGCCCAAAACGGCAGCACATTACCAACCTACGTCATCGCCGGCGATTACTACTTGAACACAAATGCTGTCAATTCACGATACATATCTGGCGTACTTGCTACGATAAATTTGCTCCTACAGCTAGGTAAGTAACGGAGCTTCAGTAAAATAAAATTATCGCAGACTTACTCCATATCCATATTCGCTTCTTCAAGCTTTTCGCTTGTAGATCGTTGGTTGTTTATCGACGCTTCACGTTTGGAAATTGCCCGCCGTGCGCCAATTTGTGTTATCTGCTGCCCGGCTGACGCAATTTTCCGGCAGCAGCGACAGCAGGAGGCAGCAGAGGTATGACGTCATACACCGTACCCCTCCCCACATCCCATTCTCCCCACTGGTCCCACGCTGATTGGTCGATACGTTTTGACAGCAGTAAGCAGCAGCAGTCAGCCCGTCAGCAGGCGTCGTGAACAAGACTCAGTTGCGTGAACAAGACTCAGTTGATGATTACCTGATTATGAGACAGATATCAGTCAGGTGTCAAGGTATATAGAGTATTTGAAAAGGAGTTTTTGAGTTGCGATTATTTCGGTGTTGAATGCTTTACGCTACCCGGATCCTCCATAGAGCCCGGATCCTCTAAAGCCAACGCCGTATACCGAAGTCCTATCCTGACGGAGGGACTTCGGTCCAACGCCTTAGACCGAAGTCCCTGGTCCGATGAATGCCCTAATGAACGTAGGTGCATACCTGTAATTGCAGTCGCCTGATACCCCAGGGGAGGCCCAGACATGTCAGATATAGGTGAGTCGGTGACGATATGTGACTCATTACCAGAGCTTCAGAGTCACCTGGCGCCTTCAGCAAAATAAAAACCACAAGCGATGGAATTACTGATAAGGGAAAAGATACACATGATTGAACAGAATGCCTTTTTCTTTTCATCGCAATCCAATATACCACAATATACGGCGACTGTCGTCGTCGCATAGTCGTCGCATAGGTATATATATATATATATATATATATATATATATATATATATATATATATATATATATATATATATATATATATATATATATATGTATATATATATGTATATATATATGTATACGTATACGTATACGTATACGTATACGTATACGTATACCTATACCTATACCTATGCCTATGCCTATGCCTATGCCTATGCCTATGCCTATACCTATGCCTATACCTATGCCTATACCTATGCCTATACCTATGCCTATGCCTATGCCTATGCCTATGCCTATGCCTATGCCTATGCCTATGCCTATGCCTATGCCTATGCCTATGCCTATGCCTATGCCTATGCCTATGCCCATGCCCATGCCCATGCCATGCCCATGCCATGCCCATGCCATGCCCATGCCCATGCCCATGCCCATGCCCATGCCCATGCCTATGCCCATGCCTATGCCTATGCCTATGCCTATGCCTATGCCTATGCCTATGCCTATGCCTATGACTTTGCCTATACCTATATATATACAGATATATAGATATATAGATATATAGATATATAGATATATAGATATATAGATATATAGATATATAGATATATAGATATACAGATATACAGATATACAGATATATAGATATATAGATATATAGATATATAGATATATAGCTATATAGCTATATAGCTATATAGCTATATAGCTATATAGCTATATAGCTATATAGCTATATAGCTATATAGCTATACAGATATATAGATATATAGATATATAGACAGACAGACAGACAGACAGACAGACAGACAGACAGACAGACAGACAGACAGACAGACAGACAGACAGACAGACAGACAGACAGACAGACAGACAGACAGACAGACAGACAGACAGACAGCCAGCCAGCCAGCCAGCCAGCCAGCCAGCCAGCCAGCCAGCCAGCCAGCCAGCCAGCCAGCCAGCCAGCCAGCCAGCCAGCCAGCCAGCCAGCCAGCCAGCCAGCCAGCCAGCCAGCCAGCCAGCCAGCCAGCCAGCCAGCCAGCCAGCCAGCCAGCCAGCCAGCCAGCCAGCCAGCCAGCCAGCCAGCCAGCCAGCCAGCCAGCCAGCCAGCCAGCCAGCCAGCCAGCCAGCCAGCCAGCCAGCCAGCCAGCCAGCCAGCCAGCCAGCCAGCCAGCCAGCCAGCCAGCCAGCAGCCAGCCAGCCAGCCAGCCAGCCAGCCAGCCAGCCAGCCAGCCAGCCAGCCAGCCAGCCAGCCAGCCAGCCAGCCAGCCAGCCAGCCAGCCAGCCAGCCAGCCAGCCAGCCAGCCAGCCAGCCAGCCAGCCAGCCAGCCAGCCAGCCAGCCAGCCAGCCAGCCAGCCAGCCAGCAGCCAGCCAGCAGCCAGCCAGCCAGCCAGCCAGCCAGCCAGCCAGCCAGCCAGCCAGCCAGCCAGCCAGCCAGCCAGCCAGCCAGCCAGCCAGCCAGCCAGCCAGCCAGCCAGCCAGCCAGCCAGCCAGCCAGCCAGCCAGCCAGCCAGCCAGCCAGCCAGCCAGCCAGCCAGCCAGCCAGCCAGCCAGCCAGCCAGCCAGCCAGCCAGCCAGCCAGCCAGCCAGCCAGCCAGCCAGCCAGCCAGCCAGCCAGCCAGCCAGCCAGCCAGCCAGCCAGCCAGCCAGCCAGCCAGCCAGCCAGCCAGCCAGCCAGCCAGCCAGCCAGCCAGCCAGCCAGCCAGCCAGCCAGCCAGCCAGCCAGCCAGCCAGCCAGCCAGCCAGCCAGCCAGCCAGCCAGCCAGCCAGCCAGCCAGCCAGCCAGCCAGCCAGCCAGCCAGCCAGCCAGCCAGCCAGCCAGCCAGCCAGCCAGCCAGCCAGCCAGCCAGCCAGCCAGCCAGCCAGCCAGCCAGCCAGCCAGCCAGCCAGCCAGCCAGCCAGCCAGCCAGCCAGCCAGCCAGCCAGCCAGCCAGCCAGCCAGCCAGCCAGCCAGCCAGCCAGCCAGCCAGCCAGCCAGCCAGCCAGCCAGCCAGCCAGCCAGCCAGCCAGCCAGCCAGCCAGCCAGCCAGCCAGCCAGCCAGCCAGCCAGCCAGCCAGCCAGCCAGCCAGCCAGCCAGCCAGCCAGCCAGCCAGCCAGCCAGCCAGCCAGCCAGCCAGCCAGCCAGCCAGCCAGCCAGCCAGCCAGCCAGCAGCCAGCCAGCCAGCCAGCCAGCCAGCCAGCCAGCCAGCCAGCCAGCCAGCCAGCCAGCCAGCCAGCCAGCCAGCCAGCCAGCCAGCCAGCCAGCCAGCCAGCCAGCCAGCCAGCCAGCCAGCCAGCCAGCCAGCCAGCCAGCCAGCCAGCCAGCCAGCCAGCCAGCAGCCAGCCAGCCAGC
>JAXIVJ010002430.1:0-42500 GCA_036785665.1 Chirona hameri
GCTTATGCATTTCAACAGCAAAGCAAGGCAATCTAAATATGTATTTGATTATTTAATGTACTTGATTATCAGGTGTTGATCGTTGGATCACTATCACTATCGCCATAATCGTTGAATCACTGTATCACTGACTACGAGTTGTTGAACAGGTACCGTGAGCTGTTTGTTTGCCATTCATCGAACCTATTTTTAAACTGCATTTCAGTGGCGGTGCCAGGGGACTAACGCAGGTGAGGCAGTCAGGAGTGGGTGGTGGTGGTGGTGGTGGTGGTGGTGGTGGTGGGGGGGGGGGGATTTTCACCTTTTTTTTGGTAGGTTGCGAAATATATGCTGATCACCACGTGTTATACGTCACCTAAGTTCACCGCCACAAACATCCTGTTTATATCAGGGGCGGATCCAGGGGGTGGCCGCAGCGGTCGCCCCCCCCCCCGCCAGAAGGGCGCCCCACGGGCTGTCTGTCGCCGGGCGCCGCCAGGCGCCCGTCGATGGACAGCCCGTGAGCACGCAGCGTCCCTATGGACCGCTTGGACGCCCTTTTGGGAGCCCTGTTGAAAGTAACTTACCGAGTATCAGGTCATACAGGTCATGACCTGGTCCTTTTGACCCGAGGCGCCCTTCCGGCCAGTGACGGCGCCCTTACGGCCATTGGTGGCGCCCTTTCGGCCATTGACGGCGCCCTTTCGGCCATTGACGGCGCCCTTTCGGTCAGTGACGGTGCCCTTTCTTTGGAAGGCGCCCTAAATTGGCCTGCGGCCACCCCTTCTAAAATATCCTGAATCCGCCCATTGTATAAACTGCTGTCATCAGCTCGGAATTGATTTGAAAATAGGCAAGAATGATCACGCATAGTGTGCGGCACGTAAGGCTTTCGATTTGACTCTTCATTCTGCTGGTTGACAAGAATTGTGCGACTGCCTGTTAAGAATAGGACTCAGAGCCTACACATACAATCATTAGGTATATGCGAAGAACACGGCTAAGAAAAATGCATCGCAATTTAATATAATGTCTTATTTGTATTTTGTAATATAAGTCGGGACGGCTCGCAGATCTCCTTGCAGCAATATGTAACTTAACTATTACATAAGCCAATTACGAGCGAGCGCGAAGCGCTCGCTCGTCTTTCCGTGGTACATGGGGAAAATCTGATTATGAGCGGCTCGGCCCGACCCGACCCGACCCGTGGCGACGCTTTTGAGAAGCTCATATTTCTGCAACCACACGTCCGATTGACAAGCTGACTTCTTTGCTAAGCAGCCCCATTCAACCTTCCCTGTTTGAGACCAGTGCCGTCTCATGTGGGTGCCTACCACTGCACGTGGCGCGTGCCGCGTAGGGGTGTTAAAAGGTGTTTTATCGCAAAAACTCTGCAACGGCTGAGCCGATTGTGTGCAAATTTGGTGTGGGGTTACGGACCCCTCAGCCTCCAATTTTCCACAAGTCAGGGGTGGGGTGTGCCTCTGCACGTACGGTATGGAACACCGCCGTCAACATCCACTGCCCGACCACCACCGTGACGTCACGCCGACCGAGCTGCCCGTGGGTGCGTGGCGACGCGTAAGTCTCCGCAGCCATGGAGGAGCGCGACCGCGCCCGCGAGACCTGGGAGCACTGCCGCACCCCGAAGGCACGCTGCACGCACCAACAATGTCGAAACAGAGTGAAGGGACTAATCACCCTCGCACGTCGCTCGTACCTGTGCAGCAGTCTGCTGAGCGAGCGGCGTAATTTTTGGAACCGCCTCAGGCAGTTCGCAATGCAGCCAGCGAGAGGGCGCGCCACACCCGATGACGACCTGGCCAACCGGGCAGACGAACTCAACGCCCACTTCGCTTCCGTCGGACCTCGTATCGCAGCGGAGGCAGCGGCCATGCGCGACAGTGCTGGCACGACTCCGGCTGGACCGCGCCCGCACCGTGTCTGTGCCTCAGCCCTCTCCCTGTTCCCGGCCACTCTGCCGGAACTTTCAACCGCAATCGGGAAGATGGGTGCATCGAGGGCCGTCGGTGTCGACGGTGTGCCTCTCCTTGCTATAAAGAACTGTTTCCCTGTAATCGGCTGTCATCTCCTACACCTGATCAACTCTTCTATATCGTCATGTACTTTCCCTTCTTCCTGGAAGATCGCGCGCGTCACTCCAGTGTTTAAGTCGGGCGATCGGTCTGACCTCAACAACTTTCGGCCCATTTCTATACTCTCTGTACTGTCGAAAATCGCGGAGAAGGTCGTCTGCTCGCAGCTCAGCTCTTACCTGTTAAAAAAAGTTGTATGTTATCGCCCTTTTATAATACTGAATAAAATGTATTCAACAACAACAACAACCTACTTGACCACCATGTACTGACGCCAATGCAATATGCTTACCGTCCATGTCACTCGACAGAGGATGCTCTGATCGACGCTGTGGAATGGCTGGCAAGGGCTGTCGACAACGGCCATGTCGCGTCGATTACGACGATCGACCTCAGCAAAGCCTTCGACAGTATAGATCATGACGTCCTTCTCAGTAAGCTTGAACAGTGCGGGGTGTCCTCGGAGTGGTTTAGGGACTACCTGAGCGGTAGGAGACAGACGGTCAGCGGTGACTCAATCACTCTACCCCTATCCCATGGGGTGGCCCAGGGATCCCTAGTCGGTCCGATCCTCTTCCTCATTTTCATCAATGACCTACCCAACTTCCTTCCCTACGGCCGCCTTCTATCCTACGCCGACGACACCCAACTCCTTGACTCCGCCACTCTTGATGTCGTCGGTCTCTCTAACTTGAAAGCCCGGATCGAGGAGTCGATCCAGTGCCTACAAAACTGGTTCCAGTCGAATAGCCTCAAAATTAACCCCACAAAGACAGACTTCATGCTGGTTGGCACCAAACCCTCCCTCAAAAAGACCAACAACTTCCACATTACTACTTCTGGCACAGATATTTACCCATCATCTTCAGTTAAGGTACTGGGTGTACTCCTCGACCAACACCTCACCTTGGAACCCCATATCTCCTTAATCGTTCGGCGCTGCAACGCAATCCTCGTGTCCCTCTTCAAAACTCGGCACCATTTCACTCCTGAGGTTCTCAAGCTCCTAGTCCAAGTTCACGTCTTCCCGCACATCCTCTACTGCCTGTCTGTATGGGGTGGCGCGGCCGAGAGTCACCTAGGTAGAGTGCAGATAATAATCAACTTCGCTGCCAGGCTTGTGAGTGGTACTCGCCGCTGCGACCACATATCCCCTGCCCTTGAAGCACTCGGACGGCAGAGAGTCGCGTAAATTGTTCGCCACCGTGACTGCCTGAACGTGCACAGGGCGCTGCATGTCAGCGAGTCGCACCACGCTCTGCGTGCTCTATTTGCGACGCGTGCCGAGTCTTCCCAACGCCAGACTCGAGCTGTTTCGGACGGCGTTGGCTCACTCCATCTGCCTCGCGTCCGGCTGACCGCCACTCAGCGGCTGTTTCCGTACCGAGCTGCCGCCGCATGGAACCGACTGTCTGCGGCAGCCGTCCATGCCCGCTCGCGCCGCGCGTTCCTGACTGCTTTACATCGCTGATTGACTGTATCGACTGTATCTGCTGATTGTATCGCTTTCACTGTGTATGTGTGTGCTGCATCATGAGCTATGACTAGGTGCATAATACCCACTATGTGGACGCTCCTTGAAATACATGAACTTGAACTTGTGCGCACGTGCACACCCATATTATATATATATATATATATATATATATATATATATATATATATATATATATATATATATATATATATATATATATATATATATATATATATATATTATATATATATATATATATATATATATATATATACATATATATATATATATATATATATATATATATATATATATATATATATATATATATATATATATATATATATATATATATATATATATATATATATATATATATATATATATATATATATATATATATATATATATATATATATATATATATATATATATATATATATATATATATATATATATATATATATATATATATATATATATATATATATATATATATATATATATATATATATATATATATATATATATATATATATATATATATATATATATATATATATATATATATATATATATATATATATATATATATATATATATATATATATATATATATATATATATATATATATATATATATATATATATATATATATATCAGGAACGGCTGAGCCGATTGTGTTCAAATTTGGTGTGTGGTGTGTGGCTCTCATCCTCATTGTGTGAGACTTTTTGGGATTTGGACCCCCAAATCACCCGTGCTCTCCCCCTCCCCCCCCCCCCCCCAAAAAAAAAAACAACATCGTCCTGGATCCACCAGAGTGGGTGGATCTGGTGAAAATTGGTCAAATTTAGCAATTTCCTATTGATTTATACGTGTTTTTTTCCATTGACTTATAATGGAGAGGTCACGAAATAGACCTTAGGTCACCGATATAAAATAAAAATCGAGATCTACGAATTGTAGGTACTTATCACCTGATAACATCATGTGAGTTTCAAACCGTTTGGTCAATCACTTTGTCTGTGGCACGGCCTCAAACTTTATGAGTCATCTGGTCATCTTATGAAGCATCTGGGAGGGCTCATTCAGATGTGCATCGCAAGGCCTCCCTGGAGGTGTGTGGGAGGGTGCTTTCAAAGGTGTATCGGAGGTCGCCTTTGGATCTATGTGGGAGGGCGCCTTCAGAGGTGCATCGGAGGGCACCTTTGGAGGTATGTGGGAGGGCGCACTCGGAAATGTATCGGAGGGTGCCTTCGGAGGTATGTGGGAGGGCGCCTTCGGAGGTGTATCGGAGGGTGCCTTTGGAGGCAGTGGCGTCGTCATACAACTTTGAGTGGGGAGGGGGGGGGGGGTAGCCAGGGGTTCGGGAGCCAGCCCCAGGGGCGTATTTAGGGGGGATAAGGTCAGCTGCCGCCCTCAGCCCAGATACCGCCCTCAGACCAGGTGCCGCCCTCAGGTCAGGTGCCGCCCTCAGGCCCAACAGGGCGGTGGAGACAGGGCTGATTTGGACAAGCCTGTGTGCGGGTCAGGGCGGAGTTCGGCATGCCTGAGACTTCGGCAGACCAGGGAATAGGGCAGGGTTGATTTTGTGAAGCCGGGGAACGGGGTGGGTGGATTTCGGCTGGCCCGAGTGCCAAATTGGCTGTTTGCCATCCACTTCTTTAACTGGGGTGTTGTGCTTTATCGCGAGCATTCCTCAGTTTTGCCCCATCCCATGCATGAATGGAAAGGACATGAATGTCTCTTTATTGCCATAATTTTGATTTTGGTGTCTTGTAATTTCAATTTTGTTTTTGTTTTACTTGTTCACAAATCCTGGGCAATTCCACGAATTACACGGTGAACAAATATTCGAGAATATCATCAGGTGGAAAGAACAGTTAATTTAAGTTATCGGTTTATTGTATAATTTGTTTTCCTTGATTAAGTTGATTTATTTGTTATTTTGCAGTTTTTTTAATCTACCCCGCTCAACAACACCTTTTCGCTGACGGCACTGGCAGATCCAGGGGGGGGGGCATCAGGGGCAAATGCCCCTCCTCACAGGAATCTTGGTGGGAGACATTCAATACAAGTATGCGTTTCCTGCACTGAACGTGAAAAATAAAATAATGATCTTGGGAGAAAACTTTATGAAAACGGAAGTTTTTCCTCGAGTGATTAAATCCAATTCAAGCAGCCCCGGTGACACTTACCCGCGCCCCGCTGGGGGGTAGAATCTGCCCCCACCTCCTGTATTTTCTCAATAACTTGAACACCATGATATGTATGAACGTTAAACTTTCAGTGCCTTATGCTACATTAATTTGACATCTTCTTACCAAATGTAAATGACATTGATAGTTTTAATAGTTTTAAAGAAGATTGCAAATACAAACGTCAAAAGACAGGAAATTAAATTTTCTTTAAAACAGTTTCTCAGTTTTTCAAAATTTTGTTTTTTTGACCCAAAAAAATAAAAAATAAATAATATGTGAATTTGAAAAATGAATTTCTAAAGGTCGAATACCAAAATAAGGTGACAGGCCCAAATTCGCGGAGAAAAGAAAATTGAGGGTACTTTTTTTGCCACAAAAAGAGGCGCCCTCGTGTGGAGGTTTGGCGCCCTCTTGAGGGCTTGCCTCCCCCCCCCCCCCTTGACGGATCTATAAATACGCCCCTGGCTGTATTACGACTTTATAAGTGCCCTCTCCAAGTTAAGAATCTACCATATATTTACCGATGCAGAAGCGTCATCTGGCAGGTAATGAACATTGCGTAGGTGCGGGGTGAGTCATTCACCGACTACAGCTCGCCGGTGCGAGCCCTCTAATTAAAACATGCGCCCGTCTAATTTGTGACAAGCAGTCTGCGCTTGGATGTGACGGCCGTGCGCTGCACTGTGATCCGCCGCACTGATACCACCGGCCGAGACTGACCAATAGCAAACGTCCCGTGCTGATCCGGCAGTATTGAGGGCCAGCGGCCTGCAACACAGCGATCAGGCGGACAATTAACTCATCCGCTAAGCTGCGGTGCATGCAGAGTGTAATTAGATGTAGCGATATTTTCCAAACTGACGCTCGTCGATCATCTATCTCTCGCACTCGAACGCACGTTACTCCACGCACAGTCGTCTCAGAGCCTATCCATCTAGGCGCCAATAGCAGCGCCAATAGCAGCGATACAAAATGCACGTCATCATGCGATGGGATCTTCAAAATGACTGTGCGTTCAGAATCCCTCCTTTATGTCGGTGTTGGCCAAAACTCACTACAGAAGATACAGTGAACTGAGCAGGCGGAGTCTGGTTAGCTCCACTGCATTATGCTCTTCCCGGACCAAAGTTCGTAAACATAGGGTTCGTAACGGAAAAAGATCGTAAGCGAAGGTTCGTATGCAAAGGTTCGTATCGGATAAGGTTCCGAACCTTTGCTTACGAACATTTTCCGTTACGAACCTTATGTTTACGAACTTTTGTCCGGATACCGTTACCCTTCCGAACGGAGAGAGGTAGAGAGACACCGTAAACAGTAACGACTTGTTTAATACGAACTGTATCCGATACGAACTTATTGTACTTACGACAGGCAACACGCTACTGTTCACGGTGTCTCTCTATCTCTCTCCGTTCGGAAGGGTAACGGTAAACGGACAAAAGTTCGTAAACATAAGGCTCGTAAAGGAAAAAGTTCGTAAGCATAGGTTCGGAACCGTATCCGATACGAACCTTTGCATACCTTTGAACCTTTGATTACGAACTTTTTCCATTACGAACTTTTTCCTTTACGAACTTCAGTATACGAACCTTTCGCATACGAACTTTATCCGTTACGAACTTTTGGAATACGAACTTTATCCGATACGAACCTTTTCCATTACGAACTTTAGCCGTTGCGAACTTTATCCCATACGAACCTTATCCGATACCAGACTGGTTATTGATTCAACTTTTTTGGAACAATTCAATCATTATTCATTTTCGAATCTGAATGATTCAATCACTATTCGATTCACGGATAAAATTTTGAGAATTGATTCTTTCCGATTCAAAGAATCAAAACAAATATTGCAATCGATTCACGTTTGATTCAACATTTAACTATATGTGGTGAATTTATGTCAAATGAATACAAATGGAAACATACATATATATATGATCATTAAAACATTGTTACAGCAATACTATTTCAGTATAAATGAATGTAGCCACTGGGACTGCATGTATTTGCACAATTTACCAGTGTACTTAAATCGTTAAGAATCGTTAAATATTTGTATTCAATCGGCTTTGATTTGATGCGGGGTTTGATTCAATCACGATTCATGAATCAAAAGATCTGGTGGTGAATCAATTATTGTTTGATTCGAGGAATTTTGATTTAACGATTCCAATCAATTCAATCAGGGTTGAATCAATAACCAGTCTGTCTGATAAGAACCTTTGCATACGAACCTTTGCTTACGAACTTTTTCCGTTACGAACCTTATGTTTACGAACGTTTGTCCGGTTACCGCATAATGCACACCATGTAGTATACATAAATATATGCACGGTCATTCCTGGAGTTTCGAAAATGTCACGCCCGTCACGGAACTGACACTGGGTCGAACATCGATTACAATGAACAGAGCGCTCCCTACGACCCGGGTGTGTCCACGCTGGTGTTGGCTGAATAGGTATGTGCAGGGCTATATATAGGCCTATCAACAATAAGAATACTTGAGTTTTTGTATCATTGCGTCACTAGCATATAGATAGTGAAGCGTTGTTTGTATTGCCCTATGTTAACGCGGCTGTGTCAGTGAACTGTTTACTCTAAAGTCTACTACACACGATATGCAACACCTCACTGTTTTACTTTGCTTATAAACAACATCGTGCTTTGACATCGTTTTTAACTAGCGCTCTGACCTACCCCATTGTACAATTACCCGCCTTTATACTCTGTCCCAGGAAGTACATCATAGAAAAAGATGAATCCAACAGAATATTGTTGATATGAGACATGAACACTGTCTCTGTAATGTAAAATTTGATATGTTAAAGAGCAATCGCACCTGATTAACCCGGCAGTCACTGGGGTATGTTCTGTAACACGACTCACTGGGGGGGGGGGGGGGGGGTAGCCCCCCCCCTGGTATCTTCAGAACCAATGATCGCAGCGGGACGCGCAAGGCGGCATTCGAAAGCGCTCAATGAGAGAAGCCTAACGCAAACTTAAAAAATGTCAAATTAAGGTCACATGTCAGGTCACGGTCAAGTCAAACGTCAAAATCGAGGTATTTGAGTTTATGGACAATACTTGCCATCCATGGCCTTCGATTACGCCTATAATCACCCAAAGTGATGTCAAAGGTATGATACATATCCCACATGAGCTAAAGTGAGATTGTTGGAAAAGAGCAAGGTCAAGGTCAGGTCACAAAAGGTTACTACACTCAAAATATCAACGAAAGTCATTCAGCACATGGTTTATGGATGCTTTTACGCGTAGAATTCGATAGTAGAAGTCATTTTACCACCTGACTTCATTTACGTGAAGTTAGTGTCAAGTTCAGGTCAAGTTCAGGTCACTGAAGGTCAAAATTTGAAATTGATAAATCGAAATAAAAAAGCATGTTTCTATATCAGATTTATCTAAAGAAAACAGTGCTGGCATTTATTTGTCTGTATCCGGTCAATAAAATCCAAAAAACGCAATTTCAAAATCTGACGTCATGATTTACCCATACTTTATATGTCATGAAAGTAAAAAAAGATTATATAATTTTGAAATTTGGTGTGGTAGTTGCCCATATGTTGTTATCTGATATATATTCCGGTTTTTTCAATATCTTTCAAATATTTGATTTTGTGAGCATTTTTTCAAAAAAAGTTTTTTTTATAAAATTTTGGGTCAAAACCCAAATGTTTCGAAATTTCGAGATACCCGGTTTGTAGCCCTTGCAATGTTCTACCTTTTAGCGTTTTTCGATTGCATTTTGCTTCATATGCGGCATTTGTAGGGCCTGGCAAAATTTAGCCGATTTTGGTGTCAAAATCGTGTTTAGTGACGTCACTAAATTCACTATATCTCAAATAAATTCTGACGATTTTTTTTAAATTTTTTCTTATAATGTGTAAAAATGATGCCCGGATAGGTACTGAAAGTTTGGCGTCGATATCTGCATTAGTTATTGAGATATGCCTAATATTCTTAAGGGGGGGCTAAAAAAGCCCCCCAGTGACTCGCGGGTTAACACTATGAAGTCCGTTTTTCGAAATTCGCGCCCAGTCGCGCAATATCATCGTTCACTGTTCGGGCTTCTTCCAGCCAATGGCCTTGACGAGTCCGCTCACCACTACTCACCAAAATCAATTAATTGCAGCGTTGTGCAACAATTGTAAATAGTTATAGCTTTTGCTTAAAGGGATTATACGGGTTTTTCCCAGAATAATTGAGTTACATAGTAAAACGTACTTACAAAGGTGGTAGAAGTCCCACGGTAGCCGCATTTTTCTGGAAATTACCTCTTCTGCACGTAAGGACATTCCAAAGTGCGCGGTGATGCCACCGCGTATTTTCTGCAGGACCGGCTGAGGCAGAGCCAGTCATCTCTTTTATGCTAATAAAAACACCTCACTTATGGCATATTTCAGGTAAAATAAGCAATATTTGAAAGAAAATAAACTTCTTTTGTTCCAACGACACCAGCAGTTATTTCCCATACAATTCTATATTTTTCATGAATTTTCATGCCAAAAAATTAATACGCCACCACTAAATTCTCAACGCTAAAGGCCAGAGATAAGAAAACCACAACACAAAACCTCAACGAACAGTGTGTAGTAATACAAAGTCCCGTCAGTTTTGAATTGCATAATAATTTTGTGATCCAGTGTAGGACTTGCAGATAATTCAAAACTCTAACATTGATCTTAAGATAAAAGTGGTGGACAGTAGTGCCGATCAAGTACTCGTTATCTGATACTAGTCTCGAAAAACGCCCAAGTTTAAACGCTGATAATTGCTGAAATAATGGACTAAATGAGCATTGAGGTCCCTGTTATATGTCTTAAACGTGTTTAAAGCTCATATCAACTGCAAAAGAGTGCATTTGCTTTCAGGACGGAAACCCGTATAATCCCTTTAAGCATTCTGTCGAAATTTGTAATGTCGGAAAACATTTCATGTCTTATTATGCCCGATTTAAGCCCAATAATTGGATGAAAGAAAATATGAATTCCGAAGGGATAAGATTAATTCCGAAGGGATTTTGATTTTTTCCGAAGGGATTTTGATTCCGACCGAGGTTTTGTGTGGCAACAACTCAAGTGCGCCAGATGCGCCAGATTCGTTGCATGTAGTTAGCAGGAGCCACAATGTATAAGTGCATTGCCACCTCATCCAATTGTTGCAATAGCGTCAGCTGATGGTTGGTCAGAATAAGCAGTTAACTGGAACAAACGCTTCCAAAATCCATATATGTAGTGGTGCGCAGAAATCGTAAACAGTTTTTAGATTCTTATGAAAAATGGCATAAATGATTTGTTTTGTGTATTTGCGCTGCTTGGGTAAGCCTTTGATGACGATTAAAAATCATAAGTAGTCTTTAGGACTTGTTTAAGCCGGTTTTTGCGATATCATCCGATAGAGCCAGTGTCTCTTTAATTGGATATTGGACGAAAAATTGGCACTGCACTATAAGTTTCCCTGGATACTGGATACTGGATACTGGATACTGGATAGGTACTGGATACAGCTCTGTGCTGCCACTGCCGGCCTCGCCAGCCGGCTCCTTTAAAGGAACGCTTAGTTAACACTGAACCGGGAAATCTCTGCGCAATTAGCACAATTAGCAATCATTCTCTGCATCTCCGGAACTCAGCCGTCGCTGGCTGTGCCGGAGGGGTCTGCACGTGCACCATTGACTCAATGGGTACCGGTGAACGGTGACGTCAGAGAGTGCAGACGGACTTTCTGTCGGCGTGTCTGACACGGGGCAGCCGCCGCGCCGGGTACCGGGAACACACAGAGGGCTGACGGTATATAGTAACACAGCAGACCGAGTGACGTCAGCCTGGCGGCACGGCGTAACAACAGACCGAGTGACGTCAGAGAGGGCTGACGGCACGGCGTAACAACAGACCGAGGGACGTCAGAGAGGGCTGACGGCAAGGCGTAACAACAGACCGAGTGACGTCAGTCTGACGGCACGGCGTAACAACAGACCGAGTGACGTCAGCCTGACGGCGCGGGCGAGAAATGACACTGCCGTGATGATTGCACAGTTACGGCGGTATTTATGTTGCCTTGGTTACGGCATTGTTGAATTCATGTTGTGAAGAACACCAAGCAGAGGCATAGGCGTCCCCACCTACCTTCCGAAAGTAGGTGGGGACGGAGACACTTTGAAGTCGATTCTTTCCATGCAACGCCCTAGGCGTAATGTTAATTAAAATCCGAAAATGTTACTGGGGACTGATCCCCAGTGACCCCAGTGGTGGTTACGCGCCTGACCAGAGGGTATTTGTTTATCAATCGACAGCTCTGGGCGTCTGCGGGCCGGAAGGTTTCCGATGAATACATGTGTAGTGTTTTGATTAACATGAATCAAACATTTTCGCAATGTGTAACAGGCTTTCATTGTTATGTCTTCTCTGACGGAGGAAATCCGTGACCAAGGCCATCAGCAGTGACGATCTCACTGCGATTGGAAGTGCTATCGCGAATGGTCACTACGCCGCTTTTTATTCGAATTTGGGTTGCAATCTTGTTTACACTTACCGCCAACAGAGCTATGAAGTATGAATGGTAAGTGGACATTGCCATTTCATTTATGAACTCCTTTAAAGTGCTCCAATTATTATTCACTTGAGGAAGGTCAGTTTGATTGCGCTGTCAATACCAGCCACATCATGATTTTCATGAAGCAACAAGTGGTGGTCACATACCATAAAGTAAATAATAGAATGTGCGTATGTGTATTCTTTGACTTCTTGCTGGTGTAGTTGTTTGGCTGGCGTACGCTAACGTAGCGCACGTTAGCCGAGCTAGCGTACGTTGGCTAACGTCGAAAAGATCCATGAGCTTGGTTTTGAACTCTGGAAACTTTAATGAACCATTAATGCTCTTAACAACAGACAAAGCACTTTTCAGATTTACCTTTAGTATTTATTCGTGCAAAGACTAGGAAATTATAAATATATGTAGAAATGTATGCGCAAGAACGCTAAGTGTGCAAGCATCCACAACATGATCAACGAAAAATTGTTGACCTTCGAAGCCCATATAAAAAATTCCTTACGAAATAGCTGGATTGGAAAGTATACGTTCGCTTATACAATACAACCACAGCAGATTAAATGGTGTACATACAAAAGTCAGAAACATCAGAATGACAGGTTTACTGCCATTGGAACTACAAAGGCTATGATTTTGCTAAAACAATGGCTGTTTACCATTGTTCACATAGTACACAGCTGGGAGAATGGTATGCCCAGTGACTCAATGGTTGTGGATTTTGTCGTACATGAGTCACAATGCGTTCTCAACTAGTGTCTAGTTTGTGAATTACTTCCGTTTGTAGTCTATGTTCAAAACGATACGGTCTGTTGTAAAAACATGCTTGCTTTGATTATTAGTCAGCAGTTGATTAATATGCCTTTGTGGTTATATATTTATTTAAACAAAAAACGAGTTCACATCGGTTTCAAATGTGTTTCTGTTTGTTTATGCACATTTAATGAATCGCCACACGATAGTGAGATAAGGTCATGCATAGTATGACAAGCTTTGTGAGTTCATGTTAAAACATATCAGGTCTAACTTCAAGTCTTATCTTAAACGTCCTCATGATTGGATTCATACACAATTATTGCTTAGCAAAATGAGCATCAGGTAACAAATAAATGTCCGTCACATAGCAAGGCAGCTCCCGTTCACGAATGGACGGCCGGCCTAAGGATGACGTCATAATGACGTCATCCGACCTCCTCATGTTCCCGGATGTAAATCATTCGAGAGAGATTGACGGTCTAAGTGGGCCTGTTTTTGTTTCACTTCCGATTACCCACTCACCTTTTGTTTGTTCATATCCCCCAACCTCATCTGAGGAATTTGATTCGCCTTCCGTGCTCATATTCACTTAAACGTAAAGTGCAGTTGGCACTTAACCCTCGCCCGGGTAAGGAGGTGGTTGCCACTCTCTTTGGTTTTTCTAGAATAACTCGCGTAGTTTCCAACCGATTGCGATGGAACTTTCAGTACCCTACTCTTGCAAAAATTTGACACATACTCTGAAAATTTTGAATTTCTAACCCACATGACCTGTGACCTATGACCTGTTTCTCAAGGTCATGTCAGGCGCAACTGGCGTCCCGCAGTATCGATGCTTGTAACTTGTGCAGTTTCCGAGTGTTTGTTGTTCAGGAGCATATGCACAGGTGTTTTCAGGTGACAGTTGTGGTTTCCACTGAAATTGTGACCTCGATTGACCTTTCAGAGGTCAACAGAGGTCATTGACCTACGATGACCTCATATGACTTTTTGGGCTTCTGGCGGTTTCTAGGACATTTTGTGACGCTGATTTCAAATTTGGGATCCATTTTACATAATTATATGTTCCATTGGGGTCATGCACTTCAACAGGTCAACCGAGGTCACTGACCTCAGATGACCTGACATGACCTTTTTGAAATTTGGCAGTTTTTAGGGCATTTTGTGACGCTGATTACGAATTTGACACCCATTAAGCATTATGATATGCTCATTCACGATTCTAGCTCGACAAAATTAAATATACACGCATTTACAATTCTGATGACTTTTGGGTCATTGACATGACCTCAGAGGTCACCTAATGACCCAATACCTTAAAATCGAAACGCTAAGGGGTGAAAAGCGAAACGCTAAGGGGTGGGTCGTACCAACACCCTCCTCCTCCCCCCCTACCCGAACACGTAGTGATTTTGGCCTACCCGGGCGAGGGTTAAAGGGAATATGTCACCTTGAAAGAAGTCTTAAAATTTGGCTGTACGGGGTATTTTAGCTGGAGAAAAAAAACGAATATAGCATTTGTTTGGACAATAGAAAAATGAGGATTCGTCGAAAAATGAGCATGTTTCTATTTTCTCCGTCATGACCTAAAAACAATCATGGCATTGTATGACGCCATGCATATGGCAGCTCAGATATGGAAGCTATTGCACACAATAATGGCGGACTAGCAGGGGCGTCGCAACGGATTTTTTAGTGGGGGGGGGACGAAGTGGTAATGAACCATCAGTACGGTTCGCGACAATGTGAAGGAAAACCGTTTTTTACCTTGTAATTTGTACGTAGGAACGCAATTTTTAGGTGTATTTAGCAACTTTATTTTGTTTATATTTAAAACTATAACCTAGGTGATAGGTGAAAATAATATCTTCTTCGGAAATGTTCATGGTTCAAACGACTTTATATTCGATAGGCACTGCCCCAGGCGATTCGCTCATCGCTGTTTGGGATACATATCACAGTTATCGTGTTACATAGAGAGCTATTTCATACTATTTATAAGAAGTAGCAGCCACCTAGGTGTCCGTCTGGCCTTTCGGATGTCATCCGATTGTTTAATAACTCTGCGCACCTTGCAGTCAAAACCGCGAAATGTGGCATGTTAGTGGGATATAGGTTCGCACTAACTTATGCAAGTTTTCCATCCATCCATAATCGCAATAGAGTGCAATTCGAATTATTATTAATATGCCGTGGATTAAGAGGCATTCGGTAACAGGTCATTGATCGTCTTAAAGACGAGCAATGACTGAGGCCATTCTTATCAAAATAAATCGAGCCGTGGCTCGATTTAAAAAAAAGAAGAATGGCCTCAGGACCCGGCGCGGGAGATGTTTAGCGTCGAAACAGCGCCTCGGAAATGCAACAGCAAGGCACGGGAAGAGTTTCCTATTCACATGGTGTGGCCACTGCCTCACCAACTTTGTGTTATTCCCCACCAACTGTTGTCAGATTTGAAGGTTTCCTGGCATTAATATGGCAATTTTTCACCTCAATAATGGAAAACATCCGGCCAATATGGAATTTTGCCCCACCAACTTTTTTCTGGAAAGCTCCACCCATGCAGCAAAGCCAAATAATATGCAGATATTTTACACAGTGCCCAAACATAACACATTTCCAGTCCTGAGGCCATTCTTAGAAAAAAAAAATCGAGCCACGGCTCGATTTTTTTATAAGAATGGCCTCAGATATTTGTTTCCATCGAAACTTGTATTTATGGCACAGAAGCAAAGTCATTATACATTATTACCAATCGCTTTTTTTCATGTGAGCCTTGGTCGCTTAGGGGGGAGCAAACAGGCCACTTTGGGCTTGGGGGCCGCCCTAAATGCCCCCCCCCCCTCCTTCTGGATCCGCCAGTGACCACACGCTGTGCGACTGGGGGAGCGCTGCAGGCGGTTCCCGATCGCCCGTACAGGCCCGGCGCGGACCGGCTCGCGTGAGGGAGGTCGTCACGATGTGTCTATTGATGCTGGGCTGCCACGGTCAGTGTTCTCCGTACCGGACCGAGGAACCGGTCCAAATCGGAACATATTTCCTGGACGACTCGCTATCGTACCAGGTAAATAAAGATGTCCAGGCTTTTTATCGGCGCGTCGCTGGGCACCATGCACCATTCTTCCTTGTATATAGCTGCGCACCTTTCCTTCCTGGCGAGGGCTGTGTGCTGTTTGCTATGATGGTTATATATTATGCATGAAATCATTGATTCAGTTATGTTTCCTTAGTTTTTTTAATATTGTCCTGTTTACCTCATTAGACAGGTGTCATATATCACCTCATTTTCGCCTATCCCATCAGCCTGCATCGTTTTCTACCTATCCGATTCACACGTTACGGTATTATTCCAAATCAAAGCACATAATGATAAACCACACAATGATTAAAGGGAAATAATGACCTTTTGATTTTGTTAGCAACAATTTCTTAGGCTCCCGTTATATTTTTAAAATTATTTTATTTAAATTTAAGAATTAAATAAAATTATTCCCAAATTCAAAGTTGTAAGTTTGGAAGAAATACAAAACAAGTACCTTGTGTACATCATGAAGGTCATTGACAAATTCGTCCTTCCCTACCATTGTTAACATCGAGTGCGGCATTTGTGGAGCCTCTGTGACATTTCCGATCAAACTGAGCGCTGCTCGGACACCCGCTAGTAGCGCTTTCGTTCTCCATGGCAACCAGGCGTCAGCCAATCAAAAGCCAGAAAGGGAATACGTTCTGGCTTTTCATTGGCTCACGCCTGGTTGCCATGGAGAATGAAAGCGCTACTAGCGTGCGTTCGAGCAGCGCTCTGATCCGTGAAGCAATCCGTGAAGCATCCGTGATGCATGACTGACTATCAGTATAAGTCATGAATAACAACAACATGCAAACTATACCAACTCGAATAAAATAAGAGCGGAATGAATTGAACCCCAGGCAAGCTAGTATTCGCAAAGCACTCGGCACTGCGCCACAATGGCAAAAGGTGAGGGAAATGCATATTGGATACAATATTATTACGTCACAAGTTTCTGAAGTGTCAACTACTATGAAATGAAGTGATAAAATACCTTTAATAATGATTAACAAGAAAATTCAAACTTAAAAACAATCATTTGAATAAGAATTTAATTAGCTTTCAACTCGAAATCAGATATATTTTGCAATGCTACACAAGAATGGCACCAATGACGTCATTAACAAAGCCTGCTACGGGACTTGGGTATACTAATCAGGAACAACTCGCCAAGTGCGCCGAGATGGTTAAGTGCGCCGAGAAGCATGACAATGACTTTGTAAACAAATCGCCGACGCTAAATAGGTCGCCGTCGATGTGCATCGATGAGCTTCTGATTTAATTGCCAGTTTTGTGTTATTGTTCGTTAGTTTTTTTGGGAAAGATTATTATTTTTCATGATAAAATAAAGCATAGTGTTATATACAGCCACAGACAAACTATACACAACTCCTAATGTTGAAAACAAATGAATCGAATTGCAAAAATTGAGGGTCGCAACCACTAACTATGCCGCGTTGATGTGCATCGATGAGCTTCCGATTTTATTGCCACTTTTTCCAATCGCTGTTAGTTTTAGAAGATCGCCGGGCATATAATCACAACAAGCAGAACGCACAATATATTTTCCACTCCATTGCGTAAAAAAATAATACGGGAAAAGCCCGCAGTTTGATGAGGACCAAAAGTACTTGACAAAAGGTCAGAAATAGTGCAAGTACCGGTCGTTAAAAGTGTGGAACGCTTATCAACTTTAACTTGAAATATCTTTCGGTAGGAAAGTTTTCATGCAAAATGTGATGAATTTACAATATATTTTGATCTCGTCTGGCGATTTCAAGTGCTAACTCCATTTTAGTGGAAAAAGGTCATTATTTCCCTTTAAGTAAAATATCAGTCCAAGCTCAAGCCTAGAGGACGCAAAAACTTACCTACAAGGTATCCAAATGTTAGCAGGCACGTAGCCAGGATTTTGCTCAGGGGGGGGGGGGGGGGCACTTCGGTGGTAGAAACAAAGTCCGCTCCTCAGTCATATTTTGTTGACCGGGGAGGGGAGGGTAAGATCGGGTCGTCAGATAATTTCATTTTCATTTGATCTAGCGTAAATTTGTTTTATCTGGGGTACCATGGCCCCCGTGCCCCCCCCCTTGGCTACTCCCCTGAATGTTAGGGATATGACGCAATATGCTACATCATCTCTAGTTACCGACATTGCAGGGAATTTTCCCGCTGATATGCGTCTGAGAGCTGAACGGTGACGTTGAGAGCTGAACGGTGACGTTGAGAGCTGAACGGTGACGTTGAGAGCTGAACGGTGACGGTGAGAGCTGAACGGTGACGTTGATAGCTGAACGGTGACGTTGAGAGCTGAACGGTGACGTTGAGAGCTGAACGGCGACGGTGAGAGCTGAACGGTGAAGTTGAGAGCTGAACGGTGACGTCGAGAGATGAACGGTGACGGTGAGAGCTGAACGGTGACGGTGAGAGCTGAACGGTGACGTTGAGAGCTGAACGGTGACGTGGAGAGCTGAACAGTGACGGTGAGAGCTGAACGGTGACGTTGAGAGCTGAACGGTGACGTTGAGAGCTGAACGGTGACGGTGAGAGCTGAACGGTGACGTTGATAGCTGAACGGTGACGTTGAGAGCTGAACGGTGACGTTGAGAGCTGAACGGCGACGGTGAGAGCTGAACGGTGAAGTTGAGAGCTGAACGGTGACGTCGAGAGCTGAACGGTGACGGTGAGAGCTGAACGGTGACGTTGAGAGCTTAACGGTGACGGTGAGAGCTGAACGGGTGCAGACTTGTCAACGATTCATATTTTTACAGAATCGATTCACAGTGATTCACGGACCATAATGAATGATTCAATCATGATTCAATCACTCAACATAAACACTGGTGAGTCGATTCCCAGTGACTCACGGCTAATATGATTGGCTCATGAATGATTAATTTACAACGACTCACAATGTGTATGCGAATCGCTGAATCAATGCATACTTAATTAATATTAACTAAATAATAATAATACCGTTTATTTCGCACCTTCATGAGTCCATATCATTTCATGAAGAGACGTACACAAATAAAACAACACATGCACACACGCACACACACCGATACACATCAGTGAAGAATGTTAACACAAAACAAAAACAATAAACTTTTGGCTAATCAGCCGTGCAGCGGTAGTCGTTCGACATCACTCAGAGGCCTATTTCACAAAGAAGTTAGTAATTACACGTGTTTGCGATTACAAACGCAAGAAAATATTGCAAACCTCACAAAAAGCTATTTCACAAACATTCGCCACCTCTGAATTACCGATTGTAAAGAAAATTGTAAACACAAATGTTAGCACAGCAGAAAGCTTGAAATCAAGAACGTTTGTATTCAACTTGATGCTAATGACAAATAATTTGATTGTTAACAAATTAATTTAACAAATATTTACATTGCAGTTTATTTTGTTATTCAATATAAAATTAGTTATAGGGAGAATAATCTGTAAATTAACATTGCATCGCAATGCAAATTCTGATCGTAAAAATACATCTTGGTAAGCAGTTAGAGTAAACAGAATTTGACCATTCACCAGGTGGCGGAGCATAACAACAGAACTATTCTTAAAAGAAAGATCGTTGCATTTCTCGACCATTTTTTCACCTAACCTAGCCGATTTACTACGTCGTAAAGGGTGAAGGTTTACTGCACATTGCACAAGACATCGTTAACCGCTGCAATTCTATCGTCATGCGGTTTCTTCGCGCGGAGGCGCCCCTCACAGCGCAATCGGTAAGGTGCACTAGGACTTCACAGCTGGAGATCCCTGTTCGAATCTCTCGGGGAAATAACTTCTTTGGGGGCAGCTATACCTATGCATAACTAAACCATTACCCTAACAACCTCGGCAACGTAGCATCCTCACCAAGAAAATAACCTGAACAGTCAAACAATGCCAACTGTCAATGCAGTTTCTGAAATTCAGAACCCCTGACCCACTGGAATTACAAGTTTGTAATTGCAAACATTTCCTCACTTCCGTCAACCTTTGAGAAATAGAACATGTGCAATTGCAAACATTTTTACAAACAATATCTTTAAAGTAGTTTGTAAATAGTAAATTGAGATTTACTGCCCTGGGGTTTTGTGAAATCCAAACTACAAACATGTGTAAAAATTATTTGTAATTACAAAGAAATTCCTTGTAATTACTTTTTTTTTTGCTTTGTGAAATAGGCTACTGATTGAGATAATTGATGCAGTAAATAAATTATGCAATAAATGAAACTGACAAGTAACCTTATTATATGTGCTGTAGCTTGTAACCCTACTGATATGTGCTGTATGAATGAATGCTACCCTGTGGAAATGGACATAATGTCCGGAATAAAAGTATATCTAGCTATCTATATATTATTAGTCAGGTATTATGATATGAATCTTAGGCATGTGCTGAAAGGGTTGAAACACCTAAGTAAGAAGCATGCACCTAACCTACCCTTGCAAAAAAGCAATAAGAAATACTAATATACTTTAATAGCCTGGCAGCTATGTTCAGTCCCGATTCCAGACTCCCGATTCCACCTACACCACAATGACAATATTACCACTTACAGGGTATGTAGAACTTAGAAGTCGGCGATAGAATTGACATAATATAACTTATAAAGACCTTAGAATAGCCCATAATAAACACTGCGTGTTTACTTTTTAGAGGCGTGTTTTTATCAAGGCCTTACATATGACCCTACCATCCCGAGAGTAAATTGAAAAGGCAGCTCAAATGACGTCATCAGTAATCACTAATCACATCGATAATGCTTGTTTATTAATGACAAATTATCCATTCATTTTTTGATAACTGACAAGTAATTGCTGCTTATAAATACCTAATATTTAAATACAAATATAAATAAAACATTTAAACTATGCCAGACAGCTCTCATGAATATTTGCAGTTTTCAAAACCCTTGTAGAAATGTCAATGACGTCATTAAATCATACAAATAGGTGGTTAGTTATTATAGAGTTCAGTGGGTTAGTGGGCCGTGGGATAAAGTGGCGCGCGACGCCAAAGACCACACATAAAGCGCCGCAGATGCAACAGTGATAATTGGGGACATGTGGATACAGTGGATATGTGGATACATGTGGAAACAGGTCGCAAATATTTGTTTATGATCTAGTTTTTGATATGGTATATCCTAGACATTAAGCAAAGGTGGGTACCTTTTGAGGATGTGTCGTGTGAAAAAAGGTGTGCGTGTACTGTGGTTTATGAACCAAAGTATGAGGTAGGTACCTTACCTTATCTAAGTACTTTGGTACATACCTACCCTTAACCTTACCAGTACCAATGTACCTAGTTCAGTTAGGGCTGATTGAGCAGTGGCTGTGTCCACTGGAGTTGGACAAAATACCTCCCTTTCTTCACGCGGACATGAATCACAGGCCACTTAGGACACTGAGCTCATATAATTGGTCATTTAGTTTTTTGTTAAGGTGTGTCCACAGGGTACAGATGAATGTTGGGCCGCTGGCATATTTTTGGGGGACAGTTTATGCTGTCCCTCACTTGGTTCTCTCACTTGGTAGGGTTACACCGTGCCCGACATCCTTAAGGATGAGACAGCAGGCACGAGGGGAACCCAGGATCATAGGACACGCCAGTTGAACAAGTAGCATTGCAGAGTGGTTGCTGATTTGATAAGACAACTGGATTTAGAGTGTCCTCATGTAACAACACATAGTATTACTTAGTGTCTAGATTAAAGTTTCTAATAACAGTTTGCCCGACCAAAAAACAATGATTATTTGCGCATTGAATGATTCAATCAGACTATTTGCTCTGTATGAATGATTAAATCAGTGACTCACAACAGGTTTGCGCTTGATGTGAATCGATTCATGAGCGATTCATTTGAAATAAGAATGATTTAATCAAAAGTAGTCAAGTCACGTTCAATCGTTGACAAGTCTGAACGGTGACGTTGAGAGCTGAACGGTGACGTTGAGAGCTGAACGATGACGTTGAGAGCTGAACGGTGACGCTGAGAGCTGAACGGTGACGTTGAGAGCTGAACGATGACGTTGAGAGCTGAACGGTGACGCTGAGAGCTGAACGGTGACGGTGAGAGCTGAACGGTGACGCTGAGAGCTGAACGGTGACAGTGAGAGCTGAACGGTGACGTTGAGAGCTGAACGGTGACGGTGAGAGCTGAATGGTGACGGTGAGAGCTGAACGGTGACGGTGAGAGCTGAACGGTGACGGTGAAAGCTGAACGGTGACGGTGAGAGCTGAATGGTGACGGTGAGAGCTGAACGGTGACGGTGAGAGCTGAACGGTGACACTGAGAGCTGAACGGTTACGTTGAGAGCTGCACGGTGACAGTGAGATCTGAACGGTGACGCTGAGAGCAGGGGTTTCCAGTGCGAGAGAACACAAAGATCGCGGCACTACCTGGCATTCACTCTGGTGGTATGTCCGTATCCGTTGATTGTGAGATTTGATTGTGTCGTTGTTGATTGTGTCCGTTGATTGATTGTGAGCTGCTGCAGAGCCAATGTCTCCGTAATAGTGAGTCATCGCCATTCGCCGTTTTGTTAAATTCATTTCAATAAATCAATGGGATCTCGAACAGGTTTACTCCAGGAATAGTTGAAGTCATCAAATTAAAACGGTGAATTGAACGGTCGGGTTTTCATTAGTTTCAGCAGCTGATGTCAGCGTCGAGACACTATCGGGGTGCATGCAGTTTGAACTCAGGTTGTGATGCATACTGCTCAACCAAGCAGCACTGTAGCAATGACCAGCAAACCGCGACCGCCATTTAAAACTTGAGTCCCGGGCCCCCGAACCGGCAGGATCTATATATAGACTATATGTCAATAGTCCGAAGACTCGCGAGCCAACGGCGATACGGTGCAGAGCTGAAAAAGGTTTACGTAGACCATCGCTCAAACACTTTATCAAGTCTCGTCCAGATCAGGTTGAAAGCTTTCAATTTAAAATGATTTGTGTGCAATGTTAACAGTCGATATCAACACATTAAGAAAATGAATTGCAGACTCAGCCTTTGTGTTTTGTTTTGTTCGTTCAGCATCAGCATCATTAGTTCGTTGTCGGCTGATAAAAAAAACGCACAAACAACAGCTATATCTGCACATCTGCTCCAGTCATTTGGGCGTTAGATAACCTGGTTAGCTGGGGCACATCAAGCCCAAATCATGACCATCGCTGCCGCTGGGATGCATAGAATGCCGTTCTCGTGGGCAACCGCTCTCTGTCTCTGATCCCGGAGTAAACAAAAATATGCCGTCCCCGTAAAGGCGGCCGCACACTAGGCCATTCGGCGCGCGATATACTGCGACATTCCGCCTCGGAAAATCGCGTCGATACCGCTGAATATCGTCCTTGTTCCGGCGGATTCGGCGCTGTCTGCTCGCGAGATTCCGCCCCGCCGACCTACAGCATGTCGCAACCTGTGCCTACAGCCGTCACAAGGTAAATTAATTATGGACATTTTTCGACGAAGATGTAAGTTTAGAACCACGAAACTTTTAGATAACAAATTTCACAGCGGCAAGAGCATGCTGTGCAAAATTTGTACCTCTGTCTTGCATATATTCGCCACTGTTGCCTGATCAATTTTGTTGTCCGCGGCTCCGCGGCGTTCAGTCGCCGAAAAAAGCTCGTTCGAATCAGCTTTTTTCCGCCGGTCCGCAGATGGCCGGCCGACGACATTCGTCCGCGATTTTTGACGTTTCGGCCGACGCGAAGGCGGAATGTCGCTAAAGATGCGCGGAAAGTCGTAGCGATATCGCGACCTCCGTGCGCCGAATGGCCTAGTGAGCGGCCGCCTTTACCGCTCTATGTCTCTGATCCCGGAGTAAACAAAAATATGCCGTGCCCGTTACTGAACATCACTGGCGCCGGAAGACGAGATGCATTTGATATTGACGAAGAATATCTACCAAACGAGACGGCAAAACGACAAAGGAAGCCGGGATAATTTGATATACGTATGTATGCACTACTTAGCTTGCACTACTTAGCTTTCAAACGATATACAATACATGACAAGATAACAATATATATATATATATATATATATATATATATATATATATATATATATATATATATATAGATAGATAGATAGATAGATAGATAGATAGATAGATAGATAGATAGATAGATAGATAGATAGATAGATAGATAGATAGATAGATAGATAGATAGATAGATAGATAGATAGATAGATAGATAGATAGATAGATAGATAGATAGATAGATAGATAGATAGATAGATAGATAGATAGATAGATAGATAGATAGATAGATAGATAGATAGATAGATAGATAGATAGATAGATAGATAGATAGATAGATAGATAGATAGATAGATAGATAGATAGATAGATAGATAGATAGATAGATAGATAGATAGATAGATAGATAGATAGATAGATAGATAGATAGATAGATAGATAGATAGATAGATAGATAGATAGATAGATAGATAGATAGATAGATAGATAGATAGATAGATAGATAGATAGATAGATAGATAGATAGATAGATAGATAGATAGATAGATAGATAGATAGATAGATAGATAGATAGATAGATAGATAGATAGATAGATAGATAGATAGATAGATAGATAGATAGATAGATAGATAGATAGATAGATAGATAGATAGATAGATAGATAGATAGATAGATAGATAGATAGATAGATAGATAGATAGATAGATAGATAGATAGATAGATAGATAGATAGATAGATAGATAGATAGATAGATAGATAGATAGATAGATAGATAGATAGATAGATAGATAGATAGATAGATAGATAGATAGATAGATAGATAGATAGATAGATAGATAGATAGATAGATAGATAGATAGATAGATAGATAGATAGATAGATAGATAGATAGATAGATAGATAGATAGATAGATAGATAGATAGATAGATAGATAGATAGATAGATAGATAGATAGATAGATAGATAGATAGATAGATAGATAGATAGATAGATAGATAGATAGATAGATAGATAGATAGATAGATAGATAGATAGATAGATAGATAGATAGATAGATAGATAGATAGATAGATAGATAGATAGATAGATAGATAGATAGATAGATAGATAGATAGATAGATAGATAGATAGATAGATAGATAGATAGATAGATAGATAGATAGATAGATAGATAGATAGATAGATAGATAGATAGATAGATAGATAGATAGATAGATAGATAGATATATATATATATATATATATATATATATATATATATATATATATATATATATATATATATATATATATATATATATATATATATATATATATATATATATATATATATATATATATATAAATATATATATATATATATATATATATATATATATATATATATATATATATATGCCATTGGCGAACCATATCGCATTGGTTGTTATTTTCATAACATAAATTGCACTCATCTATATCGTCAGTTTGTCAGTAATTAAATGTTCACCGATCACAGTTCGCAAATGATTGCGTATATTAGCAGCAGATTGTTTGCATTGCTGGTGGTATAAGCTGTTAGCGGTTAATTAGACTAAGACCAGAGAACTGGGCCTGATTGTGGGGATCTCCAGTGTCCACTGTCTGCTCAGGATGATGACATATACCATCCATTCCCCGGGGATGACCGAGTACGTCCATTGTGAGTGGCTTCAGAGAACCTATATACCCTCAGTATGACGCAACGGTGATGCTCCCTCGCCGGCTCCTGCAGCCGTCTATCTCTGTATATCTTCCCTCGTGGCACATGTGGTGACCAGAGTTCAGAAAACATACTGCGCAGATCGGCTGGGGCACCAGTGACGTCAGACCGGGAAGTGCTTCATCGTTCAATTCGGAGAGCTGGGAATGTCGCCCGTGTAGCTCAGTCGGGAGAGCGCTGGAAAACATATCTGACCCGTCCTGGCAAGGCAGGTTCGAGACGCTTCGGCGCTCGCTATTTTCTCCTGGCGGGGATGACCTGCGACCGGTGGCAGCGGCCGCGTTCTAGGTCAGATGAAGCCAGCGGGCCGGGCGGACCGTACTCAGTCGTTAGGGGACGTTAAACTTTCGCCTCTAAATTCTGCCGGTGACTGGAATTACGCAATCGGATGGTGGGGTCAGGGCCCGCGTAACAAGCTTAGCTTAGCGTGGATCCTTATATCGCATATCCATCCCATCAAAGCATTCGAACTAAACTTAAAAACGTGAATGATAAGAAACCCGTACGTCTACATGTTTTCTCTCTCAAATGTCCTTACGCCTTATGAATAACACCATTCAAGAGGCGTCCTTGTAGACAGGGAACCAGCATGGATTTGTTTCTGTGAGGTCGTGTACTTCACAGCTTTTGAAGAGGCCTTGGAAGATTGGACTAAAATGATAGATGGAGGAGGGTGAGTGGACGTAGCTTATATGAACTTCCGAAAAACATTTGACTGTTTAGTGTGCACCCCATTGCAGGCTGTTGGACAAACTTCAAGCATCAAATCAGTGGCAAGCATCAAATCAGTGGCATCAAAAGGAATTTACTTGCATGGATCAAGACTATTTGATTGACAGGAAACAGAGAACACCATGAAGACCGCTTTCCATTGCCCAGCACTCTCTGTTTCCTGTCAATAAAAAAGTCTCTATATATATATATATATATATATATATATATATATATATATATATATATATATATATATATATATATATATATATATATATATATATATAACACATTACGCAGAACAGCACGACACTACACTCACCCGCGACACCCTCGTCAACAACACAATCATTTTAGCACACTGCCAAGATCGAAAACGACTCGGCACTCTAGAAACGGTATATATTCGGGACATGAGGCCTATCATTAACATCCAAACAAAACAGAACACATCTCTGCCTCTGTACGACAAGGTACTAGAAGCAGGCTGATCAGGGTTTGGACGTGTATGTGATATGTGCGATTTTTCTTTCGGAGGAGAGGAGAAGAAGTTCGGCGCGAATATGTGACACGATTTTGTGATGAATGATCTGTACGATGCGATGCGCTAGAAACCGTTGTGACCATCAGTGACTTAGTTTTAGTACCGTGTATAACAATGTAAAAATGTAAACTGCCTATTGTACTATGAATGATACGTAAAACTAAAATAATGATTCTTGAAAATGATCTTAGTAGATCGAAACGTCGAAAAATATAATCATGATCTTTAACCCTGATGATATCCTTTGGGAATATTCTATACAAGCACACACCAGAAAACAAGAAATGCATTCGCCTCCTAGAACAACTTAACAAGAAGATTATCAACGCTCACTATGCTGTCGAATTCAATCGAACATGTCAAAAGGAAAACCTGCTCCCGAAATATTCGAATGTACGATTACACGATCGAGCAGTGCAGCAGACAGACTTTGTCTACGACTTCAGACAAAGACTGACAGATGAGCAGCTCAAGCTCAAAGAAGATGTTATTCAAGACCTAAAGAGTCAACTTGAGCATGAGAGGGAAGAATACGTCAACCTTGAGATACCGCATGACTTACGAATTCAGACAGATGAGTGTATGGACCGCATCTTGGCCGAGTATGATGAAGTTGTAAAAACACGCATTATCAAAAAACTGTCGCATCTGTATAAGGGTCCGGTGGCTCTGTCGGGGAATCCTGCTGGATTTGTCAATCTTTCTAGTGTTCAGCTAACACCAGCCCAAGAAGAGTTTCTGAATCTGGGATTGAATTGTCATTTCTATCCCAAGTTTGACGCACACAAAAAGAAAACAGAGATAGCTATCCTATTTGAGGACCTATGCAAACTACAGGATAAAGGTCAGATTACGATAAATCCTGAAATCCAGCCTCAACTGCAAGCAGAAGCCTCTAAGAGAAGAGTAAGATCACAGGCAAGCGTTCTCACACCGAAGTTGAAAGAAGCTGCGCGAGAACTACGCGATAATGAGAACATTGTAATTAGACGCGCAGATAAAAGCTCGATCTTTGTAATATTAGACAAGGAAGACTATTATGGAAAAGTGCGAACTGTGCTAGAAGATAGTAACAAGTTCAAACGCATCAGCAGAGACACGACCGCGGCGTTAAAAACGCGTGTTAACAAACTCATCGATGCTGCGAATGCGGCGGTTGATGGCGTTCATTTCCCAAAAGTCACAGGTGAGTGTAGTCCCGGTTACCTGTATGGTAACATCAAAACTCACAAACCTGGCCACCCCATTCGTCCAATTATCTCTCAGATCCCAACTCCAATGTATCGAATAGCCAAGCAGTTGAACGCTATCATCTCGCCATACATTCCCGCTGACCACACTATTCACTCTACCGATGAATTTGTCGGCCTTCTAAGGTCACACAAGCCAAAGGGAACATTGGCTTCACTTGATGTAGAGAGTCTCTTTACGAACGTACCGGTAGAACAGACAATCCAGATTATCCTTGACTATGTGTACAACCACGAGACACTCAGGCCGCCCAAGCTGCCTAAAAATGTCATTGAACAGTTGCTGCGTTCCTGTATACAGAGGCCCCGTTCAGATGTCCGGAGGGTAAACTGTACCTTCAAGTGGACGGCGTTGCTATGGGCTCCCCCCTGGGTGTACTTTTTGCCCAAGCGTATATGTGCTTCGTTGAAGGCAAGGTGCTCCAGTGTGACGAGGTTAAGCCGTATATGTATTACCGATATGTCGATGATATTTTCGTAGATGTTCAAAGCGACGAGAAATTAGACATGCTGCGTAGCAAGTTGATCCAGGAATCTGTTTTGAACTTCACTGTAGACCTGAGTGTGAGGCAAAAATTGCCGTTTTTGGATCTCATGATAGATGCCAGCAGCGGTGAGTTTGTGACAGATGTATTTCGTAAGCCAACTGACCTCGGTAGGTGCATGAATGGAGAGGGTGACTGTACGGAATCCTACAAAACAGGGGTAATACGAGCATACATTAGGCGGGCTTTGAGGAACTGTTCAACGTGGGATCTTCTCCATAGTGAGCTGGGGCGTGTTCGGCAAATTCTTGTGGACAATGGCTACAGCAATTCGGATTTTGATGACAATGTCAAAATAATGCTTCACAACCATCTGACAAACACTGGACCGCAGTCTAAGAATGATATCAAGGTGTTTTATCGGAGCACGATGTCATCATCATGGAAAAAGGATGAGGAGGCCATTCATAACATTGTTCGTAAAAATTGCAAAACTACAAACAAGGAGCAGAAACTCAAAGTTCAGGTGTACTACACTAGCCCCAAAACATCCTCACTCGTCATGCAAAACATTCCCACACGCAACACATCAACACTAAAACAGACCAATGTAGTATACCAGTTTCAATGTAAAACCGGGGACTGTGCAACCCGCCAGGTATACTACATTGGTCACACCACAACATCTCTCAGCAGACGCCTCACCATGCATTTACAGGACGGTGCACCCTAAACACATTACGCAGAACAGCACGACACTACACTCACCCGCGACACCCTCGTCAACAACACAATCATTTTAGCACACTGCCAAGATCGAAAACGACTCAGCACTCTAGAAACGGTATATATTCGGGACATGAGGCCTATCATTAACATCCAAACAAAACAGAACACATCTCTGCCTCTGTACGACAAGGTACTAGAAGCAGGCTGATCAGGGTTTGGACGTGTATGTGATATGTGCGATTTTTCTTTCGGAGGAGAGGAGAAGAAGTTCGGCGCGAATATGTGACACGATTTTGTGATGAATGATCTGTACGATGCGATGCGCTAGAATCCGTTGTGACCATCAGTGACTTAGTTTTAGTACCGTGTATAACTATGTAAAAATGTAAACTGCCTATTGTACTATGAATCATACGTAAAACTAAAATAATGATTCTTGAAAATGATCTTAGTAGATCGAAACGTCGAAAAATATAATCATGATCTTTAACCCTGATGATATCCTTTGGGAATATTCTATACAAGCACACACCAGAAAACAAGAAATGCATTCGCCTCCTAGAACAACTTAACAAGAAGATTATCAACGCTCACTATGCTGTCGAATTCAATCGAACATGTCAAAAGGAAAACCTGCTCCCGAAATATTCGAATATATATATATATATATATATATATATATATATATATATATATATATATATATATATATATATATATATATATATATATATATATACATATATATATATATATATATATATATATACATATATGTATATATATATATATATATATATATATATATATATATATATATATATATATATATATATATATATATATATATATATATATATATATATGTATGAAGAGCGACTGCAGATATTAAATGTTCCATCATTGTGTCACTGCCGATTTCGAGGTTAAATGTTCCATCATTGTGTCACTGCTGATTTCGAGGTTAAATGTTCCATCATTGTGTCACTGCCAATATCGAGGTTAAATATTCCTTCATTGTGTCACTGCTGATTTCGAGGTTAAATGTTCCATCATTGTGTCACTGCTGATTTCGAGATTAAATGTTCCATAATTGTGTCACTGCTGATTTCGAGGTTAAATGTTTCATCATTGTGTCACTGTCGATTTCGAGGTTAAATGTTCCATCATTTTGTCACTGCCGATGTCGAGGTTAAATGTTCCACCATTGTGTCACTGCCGATTTCGAGGTTAAATGTTCCATCATTGTGTCACTGCTGATTTCGAGGTTAAATGTTCCATCATTGTGTCACTGCTGATTTCGAGGTTAAATGTTCCATCATTTTGTCACTGCCGATTTCTAGGTTAAATGTTCCATCATTGTCACTGCTGATTTCGAAGTGTTATGATCCAGATGTTCAAAATCATGAAACGGGTTGAACGAATAAATCCCGGTCAGTTCCTCCTGCGAATGACAAGCAATGACATGCAGCAATGACATGCAGAATGAAAATAAGCGATGACAGCAGAATCCTGCAAATGCTGCCGAATGACAGAACCCGTGGTCACAACCTAAATGATAGGACCCGTGGTCACAACCTAAATGACAGGACCTGTGGTCACAACCTAAATGACAGGACCCGTGGTCACAACCTAAATGATAGGACCCGTGGTCACAACCTAAATGATAGGACCCGTGGTCACAGCCTAAAAGTCAACAAGCCCAGAGTGCGACAGAATGCTCGAAAACGTTTCTTCTCAAGCAGGATTGTCAATAATTGGAATTCGCTTCCTCAATCCTCATTGATTCTGAAAATGCAGCAGTGGCGGTTCTTACATTGAGGAACATGAGGCAGTGCCTCACCTAAATTAGTAAAACATGTAAAGTATAATATTATTTCCCCTAAATATTCAATAATTTTGGTAGGGCAATAAGGAACGAAATATTTAATAGACAAAACAATTTTCCAAACAGTTTAAAACGCATCTCATTTTCATGTTATTTCAAGATGTTTGTTAGTATCGATAGGCCCAAATCAACCTAGCCATTACAATTTAGCATTGTGAAAATTTGGGCAGCCGAAACGGGTGCGGTTAAAAAAAAACAGTTTTTGCTAATTGCGCGGCTATTCCTGCGCAGGTGATACGATACTTCGGAGGGCGAGGCCGCTAAATTATTATGGCACCTACTTAACATGAATTTACCAGGCCTTACGTGAAAAACGGTTAATAATGGCGAGCAGTTGTTTAAATGCCGTATATTTGAATGTACAGCAACTTAAAGTATGTTTGAATGTACAGCAACTTAAAGTATGTTTACTCAAATAAAGCATATGTAAGTTTGATTTTTATCATGACCAAGCATTGCTACTACCGTTGTGACTTTTAAGATCCTCCGTTCCGGAGATCTTCAAATCGGCTGACTCATAAACCGAACTGTTGAACGTCCGTGAAGTTAGCGACTTATTCAGGGACTTATTCAGCAACGGGTTCAGATTTGGCCCAACCTCGGCCAATGTCAATTCTGGCACGCTGATCACGAATATGATCTTCATTTTGCTGTTCAAGGTCATCTTCATGGTCAAATTCAAGGTCAAAGGACGGGGCACCCAATAACGTCCCGAATTTATTGCCGGATCCTTCCAAAAGTGGTCCCAAATGATAGGCAGGCATAGGCGTACACAAGGGGGGGGGGGGGGGGGGGGCAAACGGGGCAATCCCCCCTGAGGTCTGTACGTGCCCCTTTGTTCGAAAAAAATAATGATTTTTTATTTTAAGATAAAAATGGTGAAAATATGCCCTTTTAAAAATATAGTGGGCCAAATCCGGTGAGTTTTTTTGTGGGGGTACTTTATGCCACCCTGAGCAAAAATTGGCCCCTCCTGGAGCGAATCCTGGGTATGCTACGGTAGACAGGGTCCATATCTATCGTCCGTCACCATGACCTGACCCGTGACCCTTGACCTTTGAGGTCAAATTCAAGGTCAAAGGATGGGGTACCGCACAACGTCCCGAATTTATTGCCAGAACGTTTCTAAAATGGTCCCAGATGATCAACAGGGTCCATATCTAACGTCCGTCACCGTGACCTGACCCGTGACCTTTGATCTTGGATGTCAAATTCGAGGTCAAAGGACGGGGTACTGCATAACGTCCCGAATTTATGGCGGGATCCTATCCAAAGTGGTCCCAGATGATAGACATGGTCCACATCTAACCTCCGTCACCGTGACCTGACCCCGTCCTTTCCCCTATAATTTGACCTCCAGTTGGAGGTCAAATCCTCCAATTGGAGGTCAAATTCGAAATGAAAGGACAGAGTCAGGTCACGACGGACGTTAGCTGTGGACCCTGTCTATCATCTGGGACCACGTTTGGAAGAATCCGGCAATAAATTCGGGACGTTATTGGGTAGTGGGTACCCCGTCTTTTGACCTTGAATTTGACCTTGGAGATGACCTTGAACAGCAAAATGAAGGTCATATTCGTGATCAGCGTGCCAGAATTGACATTAGGCCGAGGTTGGGCCAAATCTGAATCCGTCCCTGAATAAGTCGCTAACTTCAGGGACCAGAACTGTTGAACACAGTTCTGGTTTACGCGTTAGCCGATTTGAAGATCTCCGGAACAGAGGATCTTAACCCGCGAGTTACTGGGGGCCTATTTCCCCCCTCCCGTTATTTTGCCATAACTCTTAAACGAACACCGGTATCGTCACCAAACTTGCAGTACCTTCTCTCACATCAATTATACACATGTTGGGAAAAGGAAAAATAAGAGGTTATGATAGGTCAACCGGGAATGATCTCAGAGTGACGTCATGTTCTTCGGTTTTGGTTGCAAAATAATGGTTTGCGGAAAACGCTGTCAAAGGTACGATGTTTGAGATAAACTAAATTGTCTTAAATCAAAATACTTACAATAGACCGGGCTATCAAACTGCTATCTCGGATTTTTGAGTTTTTTTATTCAAAATTTTGGGAAATCCAAATAATTTTTTTTAACAAATTTTCAAGAAAAAATCAGAATTATCAAAAAAACGGAATATATGTGATCGAGATGTGTGCGGCGAATATGTGTACCAACTTTGAAGTCGATATCTTCACAAATGACTGAGTTATGACCTTGGAATGACACAAATCGACCACCTCACAGCATACAAAAACGCATTTCCATTTTTGCTTTTTACTTCTATTTATATGGAACAAACAATGTTCTAAGGTCATTTTACGCGCTCTAGACGATAAACAAACCCATAAACATGTGTTACAACGCCTAATGACCGTAATCTGCAGTTTGATCTCGTGACCTCGGATGACCTTGACCTGACCCAAGGTCATAAACAGCTTAGAAAGGTACTTAGAAGTGTCAGACACACGAATCATACCGATTTATCGACAGCGTATGCGTTTAATATCGCAATTTTGCGCGACAATTCCATCCATCGAGACCTTTTGACACGGTCAAACATTTTGTACTTGACCTGACCTGTGACGTCATCGGTGACCCCGAGATCAATCATATTATGTTTCCCTCGATACATTTCCCAGGGCTATCGAATGCCGTTTGAATTTTTACATTCGGTCCAGTAGTTCCGGAGATCCGAGGGGGGGGGCAAAAAATACCCCCCCCCCCCCAGTAAGTCGCGTTATGAAATATACCCCAGTAACTCGCGGGTTAAAGTTCACAAGCGGTAGTAGCAATGCTTGGTCATGATAAAAAGAGCAAACTTACATATGTTTTATTTGAGTATACATACTTTAAGTTGCTGTGCATTAAAATATACGGCATATTAAGCTTACATTTCAACAACTGATCGCCATTATTAACAGTTTTTCACGCAAGGCCTGGTAAATTCATCTTAAGTAGGTGCCATAATAATTTAGTGGTCTCAGCGTAACAGCACGCATCAAGATCGAGCTGAGTTTGTGCCGGGCGCTTCCGTTCCGGAGAAATTCGCTGCGGTCAACACGGCAGCAGCAAAGGACCTTTGTGACAGGTGCTGTGATTAAAATGTTGCGGGGTGTTTTGAATGTGGGATCTTTTTCTTATGGTTTAATTTTCGTTCTTCCTTTTAACGGTAAATATAACCAGTAAGGCGCCGTAGTTGGCGATGAACGAGCAGTGCGAAGGAAATGTATGGGCAATTTCAACTTGATCGGGCAAGTAGTTTCTGAGATACAAAAAAGGGTGCGCGCGTGCGCACGTGCTGAGGCACCCATATTTGACTCGTGGGAAAGTGGGGGCTGAGAGGTCCCTAACCACACACCAAATTCGAACGCAATCGGCTCAGCAGTTCCAGAGATATAGAATAGGGGTGTGCACGTGCGCACGTGCGAAGCCATCCCACCCCTGACTTGTGGAAAGGCGGCGGCTGAGAGGTCCCTAACCATGCACCAAATTCGAATACAACCGCCTCAGCCGTTCCTGATATACATAGTGGGGGTGTGCACGTGCGCACGTGCAGAGGCACCCCACCCCTGACTTGCAGGAAACTGGCGGATGAGAGGTCCCTACCACACACCAAATTTGAACACAATCGGCTCAGCCGTTCCTGAGATATAGAATATGGATGTGCACGTGCGCACGTGCAGAGGCACCCCACCCCTGACTTGTGGAAAATTGGCGGCTGAGGGGTTCGTAACCACACACCAAATTTGCACACAATCAGCTCAGCCGTTGCAGAGTTTTTGCGATAAAACACCTTTCAACACCCCTCACGCGGCACGCGCCACGCGCAGTGGTAGGCACCCACATGAGTCGGCACTGGTCTTAAACAGGGAAGGTTGGATGGGGCTGCTTAGCAAACAAGTCAGCTTGTCAATCGGACGTGTGGTTGCAGAAATATGAGCTTCTCAAAAGCGTCGCCACGGGTCAGGTCGGGCCGGGCCGCTCATAATCAGATTTTTCCCATATACCACGGAAAGACGAGCGAGCGCTTCGCGCTCGCTCGTAATTAGCTTATATAATAGTTAAGTTACATATTGCTGCAAGGAGATCTGCGACTTATATTACAAAATACAAATAGGACATTATATTAAATTTCGATGCATTTTTCTTAGCCGTGTTCTTCGCATATACCTAATGATTGTATGTGTAGGCTCTGAGTCCTATTATTAACAGGCAGTCGCACAATTCTTGTCAACCAGCAGAATGAAGAGTCAAATCGAAAGCCTTACGTGCCGCACACTATGCGTGATCATTCTTGCCTATTTTCAAATAAATTCCGAGCTGATGACAGCATATAAACAGGATGTTTGTAGCTGTGAACTCAGGTGACGTAAACATAGGTTCGATGAATGGCAAACAAACAGCTCACGGTACCTGTTCAACAACTCGTAGCCAGTGATACAGTGATCCAACGATTATGACGTAATCAACACCTGATAATCAAGTACATCAAATAATAAAGTACATATTTAGATTGCCTTGCTTTGCTGTTGGAATGCATAAGCATCATTGAAGCGACATGGAAGTTGGAACTGGATGTGCACATGTAGACGGCTGCTGTTGATGTTTCTCATCGCACTGAAAGCTTGATATTTACATTCCGAACAAAACTATGTCACAATATAGCACCGGTGTTACACTTTTACCCTTTTACCATGTCTTCAAGTAAAGTTCGCGATTTATTATTTAGCGACTACGTCATGCTCGAACAGTGAACACGTCCATTTTCCGGGTAAATATTTTAACGATGCTGATATTTTCCGTCGTGTCACGCCACATAGTATGTAGTTTAATCAACACGCAACTGCAGCCAAGTGAAATAATAGTTCGGTTTTGTGAAGGCCCTTCGTGTCGTGGTTGATACAGGATATACACGTGCTGTGAAGCACATTCCTGTTCATCTTCCTTGCATTTCACAAAAGTCATTATAGAAACATGTAATGACTTACAATGGATTTGTGGATGACACAAAAGAAACGAAACAAACTCGACGGATATTGATCGATAAATGTTGATCGATTACCCATAAAACATGTGTTGCATGAATTTCGTAGATATTTTCCGCATAGTGACTTTTGTGACCTGACCTTGACCTCGAACTTGGCCAACAATCTCACTTTAGCTCATGCGGGATGTGTATCATACCTTTGGCAGGACTTTGGGTGATCATGGTCGTAATCGAAGGAAGGCTTTGGATGGAAAGTATGTCCCATTAACTCAAATACGTCGATTTTGACCTTTGACCTGACCGTCACCTACATTTTACCTCTCTTTGACATTTGTGAGTATGCTTTAGATTCGTCTCATTGAGAGCTTTCGATACCGCCTTGCTCGTCTCGCTGCGAGCATTGGTTCGGAAGATAGCCAGTGGACGTTTAACGCCCCCCCCCCTCCCCCTCTCCCCTCCCCAGTCAATGGTGTTCTGCTGAGACCCCAGTCAATGGCGGGTGGTAGTAACACACAGTCTTTTTAGTCCTTTTAGTCCTCCATAAACATTGTCAGGCCTCCATGCATGCCAACATAAAAATTAAGTTTTATTAAATTGTTCATGATCTCCTTTCTCGAATCCGCCAAAAGGGAGTACGTCCTGAGCGCTGCATGCTTCAGCGTATAACAAAATTAATGCTCAGATTAATAATGCCATTTTTGATCAAGAATGATTTTTAATTGTTTCAAACGTTATTCTGAGCATAATTATTATAAAAAGTATATTGAAGTGTAACCTCATGCTCATATTAATATCAAATAACAAAAGAAAATCCAAAAAGAAAAAAAGAAGAAAATCCAAAAGAAAATCAGCATATGGATATTCTTTTGTTATTTGATATTAATATGAGCATGAGGTTACACTTCATTATACTTTTTTAAGAATGATTTTTGTTCATTTCGACGTTTGCGTGTGCCAAGCGATGTGGTACCACCCCTATAAGAACGCACTATACCAAAATCAAAATTGATTTGATGGTCCTATCCAATGGTGAAAACCCGATCTCAATCCGAGCAGTGGTTGCAAAGTTATTAGCTTCCGAAAAGCGTCTGTATGGCCGGTTCGGGCCGGTTCGGGCCGGGTCAAATGTAACTTTGTCTAGTAAGTTGACGAGAAACCTCACGGGCGCTTCGCGCCCGCTCGGTAATCATCATAATCGCCGTTGACCACAAATTAAAGGAAATGTTTCACCTTTCTGAAAGTTGTAAAATATATGCTGGTTGTAGTCTAAAATATGAAGTAAGTGCTGCTAAAAACGATGGTGATATTTTTTCTCCCGAAAAGTCACTTAACTTTATACAAATTAAGCTTTTACATTTGGGATGATGACGTCATTATTGAGCCATAGACCGCGCTGATTGGCTGACAAAGTGGGATTGGCGGAAAAAGTCGCTGTCAGTCAATCAGCGGCAGCACTAGCCTAGACCCCATTTTTCAAACTATAAATTGAATTGCTTAAAAACGGCTAAGTTTTGGGGAAAATGACCTTAGTATTTTCGACATTTCAATACCGGCCAAAGATAATGGCTATCTCAGTTCAAAACCAATATAAAGATGAAACATTCCCTTTAAGGTAATGTAATGTAATGCATTTTTTGTTGAAAATTCAAATATATAATTTTGAAATTTTGACAAATGATAATGATAAAATTACAAAAACAAACAAAAAAAAATGAAAAAAATGAAAATTTTTGACCGAAAGTCATTAAAATTCGTGATTTTGTTGGGTGGAATAACAAGGTGCAGGCCCTTTAATTCACGTAACACCTATTCCACTCAGTGATCAAGAGCACGTGATGACATAATTAATTATTTCGCCGATAGAGACGTCTCAAGACATCACATTTTCTCATCTTTATTTGCAGACCGAGAATGCTATTAATGGGAATAGGTCACCTTGAAAGTTGTCTTGAAATTCAACCATACGGTGCATCTTGAGCTCAAAACTACGAATATGACTTTGGTTTGGACAACTGATGGATATATGTGGAGAAAGAAGTAAGTTTCTCTTTATATTTCACGAGAAATCGTACGTTAACAGCTGGCGTTCTGGCTCCGCCCCGCTCCGCCTGACACCAAGTACAGTTTCTGACAAGGGGCCGTCGCGCCGCCCGGGCGGCTAAGCGGATATTAAAGGGATTATACGGTTTTTTCCCAGAATAATTGAGTTACATAGTAAAACGTACTTATAAAGGTGGTAGAAGTCCCACGGTAGCCACATTTTTCTGGAAATGACCTCTTCTGCACGTAAGGACATTCCAAAGTGCGCGGTGATGCCACCGCGTATTTTCTGCAGGACCGGCTGAGGCAGAGCCAGTCATCTCTTTTATGCTAATAAAAACACCTCACTTATGGCATATTTCCGGTAAAATAAGCAATATTTGAAAGAAAATAAACTTCTTTTGTTCCAACGACACCAGCAGTTACCTAGTTTTCCAATAAAATTCTATATTTTTCATGAATTTTCGTGCCAAAAAATTAATACGCCACCACCAAATTCTCAACGCTAAAAGCCGGAGATAAGGAAACCACAACAACACAAAATCTCAACGAACAGTGTGTAGTAATACAAAGCTCCGTCAGTTTTGAATTGCATAATAATTTTGTGATCCAGTGTAGGACTTGCAGATAATTCAAAACTCTAACATTGATCTTAAGATAGAAAAGTGGTGGACAGTAGTGCCGATCAAGTACTCGTTATCTGATACTAGTCTCGAAAAACGCCCAAGTTTTAACGCTGATAATTGCTGAAATAATGGACTAAATGAGCATTGAGGTCCCGGTTATATGTCGTAAACGTGTTTAAAGCTCATTCAACTGCAAAAGAGTGCATTTACTTTCAGGACGGAAACCCGTATAATCCCTTTAAAGGGAATAGTGAACCTTTAACATTAACATTGTCAGTAATTTGATTTAAGACAATTGAGTTTATCTCAAATACCTAATATATGCCTCTATGCCAACATGTGTATAATTGATGTCAGAGAAGGTACTGCAAGTTTGGTGACGATACTGGTGTTCGTTTAGGAGTTATTGCAAAATAACGGGAGGGGGGGGGGGGAAATAGCCCCCCCCCCAGTAAGTCGCGGTTTAACGAGGCGTCGTGATCAGATATACGTACCAGAGAGTGTCCTACTTCCGGCGCCCGCCCGGCGGAGGCAGGGACTTACCGAAGAGGTTTCGGGGAAGTGAAACTTTGTCTTCTAAAAGGGGAAAACTAATCCAGTGTCAAAATTACTTAACGTAGGGAGCTAAACAAAATTATCACACAACCCATTTTTCGATATGCTCTACAAATCTGCGCAGCATCTCAGTTCAAAACCCCATGTTAAAGGTGAACTATTCCCTTTAAAGTAGCTTAAAGTGTTTTCTAGAGATAATTTTTCTTCTTCAAATTTGCCAACTAAAAATAACATTTTCAACAAATCATTTATTGCACAATCAAGCCAGGTCCATGGGTGGAACTTTAATGTAAATTGGAGTTGTAGCTACAACCCCAATAATTTGGGAATTTAACATTACGCCTATGACACGATGTGTTACAAATGGGCTCTTAACAACTAAGTGCAACCCCAATGATTTTCAAAAAGTTACGCCTCTGGCCAGGTCAATTGGGAAATCAACCTCAGCCCTCAGATCACGTGACCTTGAGGTCATGGAGCGACCTGCAGGGTTCATGTTATGCATCATTGAACGCAGCTCGACGAGGCAAAGCTAATGATGTTGAGTTCAGCTCTCTAGCACAATTACGTGCAAAGTTATTACCAAAGACGTGCTGGTTACCATGATATTTCTAAATACACAACTATAAATACAATATTTAGAGAAAAAAACAATCTCCATTTTTTACAATCGAAAGCTTATGTATCAAAGGTCATTCTGGCATGAAATAAATACGAATTTTAAATGGCCATCTTATAAATCCACGTGATCTGACCTGAGATCACATGTAAACATTTCCTAATTTCCTAATTTTCAAACAATGATTATATCATACCAGTAAAACGCCTTTTTGGGGCGATGACCGAACGGGCGTGCACTGGTAAAGCTAAAACAGGTTTGAAATAGAAACGGCACGGGAGCACACGTGGTAGTAACACCTACGTGTCTTTTTAGTCCTCCATAAAAATTGCCTGGCCTCCATGCGTGCCAACATAAAAATTAAGTTTGATTAAATTGTACATGATCTCCTTTCTCGAATCCGCCAAAAAGGAGTACGTCCTGAGCGGCTGCATGCTTCAGCGTATAAAAACGAATGCTTAAATAAATGAAGCCATTTTTGATCAAGAGTGATTTTGTTTCATTTCGACGTCTGCGGGTGTCACGCGCTGTGGTACCACCCCTATCAGAACGCATCATAACAAAATCAAAATGTATTTGATGGTCCTATCCTATGGTGAAAACCCGATCTCAATCGGAGCAGTGGTTGCAAAGTTATTAGCTTCCGAAAAGCGTCTGTATGGCCGGGTCGGGCCGGGTCGGGCCGTGTCAAATGTAACTTTGTCTAGTAAGTTGACGAGAAACCTCAAGGGCGCTTCACGCTCGCTCGGTAATTAATATATGGTTTCAGACGATTCTGATGATATATAGGTTTACTCGCATGATTTAGATGGGATATATCATCCTTTGAAAATTAGGGTTTTGGCATAACATTACAAAGTTGCCCGAGGCTGAAGCTCGAAAGCCATTCAACGGACGAAACTGAAAATTTCACAACGTAAATCTACGGCCCAGATAACCCCCGGCACGTAGTTTTATCGATATCTGAGATGTAGGGTGTTATGGTTTGTACGATCTGTCATGGAATAATGTCATAGCTATCAAGCGAAATCAATCCATTCTCTTCACATCAATTGAAAGATAGCAAGACAGCATCTCACGCACCAAGTCACTTTGGAGAAGACGCGCTCTGGCTCCGCCGTGGACACCGGAAGCGCGGCCAGCACTCGCAACAGTGCGTAGACGCTCGGGAAGATGGTGGCGGGGCACGCATTGAGCGCCGCGATAGCCGTTACCGGGGCGTCATCGCGTCGGTCCCGCCACATGGCTGCCCACACGCTCAGCTCGGCCTGCACTTGGGACTCGGTGACGTCCCCCAGCATCCACTGGTGCCGCTCCTACGCGGGCTGGATGTGGCGCCACTCGGCGACGCTGGCGGCGATGTGTTTCGGCAGGATCCTGCTGAGTCCTGCCGCCAGCTTGTTGGCTTGCGAAGCGCAGGCTGATGTCCTGGAGAACGTACTCCAGCGCCGTATTGAATGCGTTCAGAAGAGCCTTGACGGCCTTGACAAGCAAACGCTCCGCTGGACGATTACAGGTCAAGTGGTGGTGCAAGCCAGTGATAGGCAATTAGGGATTTATAACCTATACTACCCGTGGCACACCCTTTGTACCTATCGTACGTGTTTGTACCCGTCATAAACCCGAGGTATCCGTCAAAAACCTACGGTGCCCGACATACACCCGTGGTACCCGCCAAAAACCTACGGTGCCCGTCATACACCCGTGGTACCCGTCAAAAACCTACGGTGCCCGTCATACACCCGTGGTACCCGTCAAAAACCTACGGTGCCCGACATACACCCGTGGTACCTGTTGTGCCCTTGTGGAACACGTGATAATCCCGTTATAGCCGGTACTCACCCATTATACCTGTGGTACACCCATGGTACCCGTTATAAGCCCATTAAACCCGTGAAAACCCCGGCTTAGCATATATTTATATATTTGTGTTTAATCTCTGGAACGGCAGATCCCTATAAATTAAAGGGATCACTGTTGGCACGAACGTGACAGTCACCCACTTCACCCTTCCACTCGTCATCCATGACATTAAACTAATCACCTGGTATCTCCTGGATGGTGGTACCCACACCAAAATAAGAGTACGTGCACCCCCCCCCCCCCCCGCCTCCAACCCATCCATCCCCCACAATGCATCCATGCTTAGCTATGTTGATCACTATTTATAATT